>VWYK01059609.1:25829-66709 GCA_013399775.1 Semnornis frantzii | reverse complement strand
CCCCCCGGCTGCTCCAGTGCCCACCCAGGGTACCTCTGCATTACTCCTTATTGCCCAGCTCAGCATTAAGCCTTGCTTAAAACCAAATCTGCCTGCAGTAAGGAAAAGTTATGGAGGTTTTGTGAGCACTTGGTCCTCTTTTTTTTTAACTAACAATATTAAAATGGGTATGTCCAAACACATCTGACAGAGGCAGGGGTGGGATTAGATAGCAAGAGTTATGGAGGAGCAGGCACTACAGGCTCGCTGTGATCTGGTATAGCAGGTCCTGCTATGGCAGGTGGGTTGGCCTAGATGATCATTTGAGTTCCCTTCCAGCCACTGACATTCTGTGATTCTAATGCAACCAACCACAGCAGGGCCACAAAGATGCTGCAAGGGCTGGAGCAGCTCTGCTGTGAGCACAGGCTGAGGGAGAGGGAGCTGGGGGGGGGGCGCTGCAGAGGAGAAGGCTCCAGGGGCACCTCAGAGCTGCCTGCCAAGAGCTGAAGGGAGCCTGCAGGAAGGCTGCAGAGGGACTTTGCATCAGGGGGGCTAGAGACAGGCCAAGGGGCAATGGTTTGGAGCTGAGGCAGAGCAGGGTGAGAGTGGAGCTGAGGCAGAAGTTGTTGAGTGTGAGGGTGGTGAGAGTGTGGCACAGGCTGCCCAGGGAGGCTGTGGCTGCCTCCTTGCTGGGAGTGCTGCAGGCCACTCTGGATGAGGCCTTGAGCAGCTGAGTGTAGGTGAGAGGTGTCCCTGGGCATGGTGGGGAGGGTGGAGGAGATCATCTCTGAGCTCCCTGCCAGCCTGAGCCATCCTAGGGTTCTCTGATGATTTTGTGCTGTTCCATGTGCACTGGAGCCAGTGTCCTGTGACACCTCAGTCACATGTGCATGCCTTTGCCAAGTGTGTGCTGTGGCCAAGCTGTGGATCTGCCTGAACTGTGCACTTAGTAGATGGGAAGTGCACAAGAAGAGTTAGCAGCACAGAAGGGCAAAGTGGGAATCCACACCTTAAATCAATTCTGCACATGTAGGTGAGTTTGGATTTTCCTGAGCCGCAGGGCTCAATCAGATACCGTGCCAGGAGCACGTTGGCTCTGACGCCGGCCACCGGAGCACGCTCGTGGTCCACCGAGGTTGCTAGAAGCACACAGGCTCCTTTGGGGAAGTTTGTCCTCCATGTCCTAAGGAGAAAGACAAAAGCAGCCCAGCCTTTAACAAACAGTAAGCCAGACACCTCGGAAGCCTTGCAGCGATGCAGCAGGGGAGGTTCACCTGCGCAGGCTGGGCACGCGTGGGATGCCACCAGCAGCACTCAGCCTTACCTCAGGACCACGAAGTCCCTGGCTGGCTGCGGTGCCATGCTGTGCTGCACGTACTGGTAGATGTCTGTCTGGCTGTCCAGAGGCTCGATGACTTTGGAGTCTATGAGATCCTCATCCCAAAGGTGCTGCTCCTTCAGCAAGCGATTCAGAACATCCTCTGGTGGAGCTGGGATTTCGATGCAGGTTTTCCACAGCCGCAGGGGAGGACCTTCACAGACCTGGGGGAGTCAGCACAGGGGCCTCAGCTTGGCTCCTCTTGAAGCTTTCTATTTTCATGCTGGCTAGCTACAGCAAATTCCATACACACCTCTTTAAGTATGTGCTGTACTAAGGTTGTGGTAAGCTCAGCCTGGGCTGCTTTCTGAACAGCCAAAGCTACCTGCACACTGGTTTCCAAATTATTGAAGTACAGATATCTTCAATCCCAAGCACAACTCCAGGCTGGGGGGGGAATGGCTGAGAGTGGCCCTTGGGGTCTGGGGGGATGAAAAGCTCAAGATGAGGCTGCAGTGGGTGCAGCNCCCAGCACAGGAAGGCCATGGAAGTGTTGGAGCCAGTGCAGAGGAGGCCACCAAGATGCTGAGAGGGCTGCAGCAGCTCTGCTGTGAGGACAGGCTGAGAGAGTTTGGGCTCTGCAGCCTGGAGAAGAGAAGGCTTCCAGGAGACCTTGGAGTGGCCTTGCAGGATCTGAAGGGGGCTCCAGGAAGGCTGGGGAGGGACTATTGACAAGGTCTGGGAATGCCAGGACAAGGGGCAATGGGTTTGAAGTGGCAGAGGGGAGATTGAAGCTGGATGTTAGGAGGAAGTTGTTTGCAGTGAGGGTGGTGAGACACTGGCACAGGTTGCCCAGGGAGGTTGTGGCTGCTCCTTCCCTGGAGGTGTTCAAGGCCAGGTTGGATGAGGCCTTGAGTGACCTGTGCTAGTGGGAGGTGTCCCTGCCTATGGCAGGGGATTGGAACTGGATGATCTTTGAGGTCCCTTCCAACCTTACCATTCTATGATTCTATGATCTTCCCCAATGTGGGTCACTGTGAGATTGTGACAGTACAGAAAAATATCCAAATTCTCCAAGTTTATTTTCTAAACACCTTGAAATACCTCTTTATGCTAGCTCTGAGCTGTGCAAGACAGCACCTTTCTTTCCTCCTGCCTGCACAGTGGCAGTGCTCAGAGGCTCTGCACATGGGTGAAGGTGTGCAAGTGCAGGACTGCAAACGTTCCTGCACAGAACACCAACCAGTGCCTGCTGGCTGGGCACTGCTCGCAGACATGTTGCTTCTAGGCAGCCTGCAGCTCTGTCCTTCAGTCCCTCAGCAAAGAGGTGGTGCGCACTGAACCTGCTCCAACATCCCAAGTCAAAAGCCTGCTGACATTAGCGAGGAGCCGAAGCCAGCTCCGGGGCGTGGGGGATGGGCTGCCTACCTTCTTGTAGGCCAGCTCTGCCTGCTCTGCGGTGGAGCAGCTGACCCAGCCTCTAAACTTCTCCTTCATCTCTTTGAGCAAGTCGTCCACGCAGTCCTGGAGGTAGCAGTGGTAGTCGGAAGGCTCGGTGCTGCTGCTGCCTCCCCGCAGCTCCTCCAGGCTGAGGGGCCGCAGGTCCTGTTCCGTGTACGAGTTCCGGCCCCTGCTCATCTCTTCGGGTATCTGAGGGGTGACAAAGGGTGGAGTCACCCTCCTGTACTCTCCCCAAGCCAGAGAGCCAGGCTGGCAGCCACAGAAAGCCAGCAGAGCAGCTCGGGCTGCGTGGGATGCCTGCGTGCCAGCCGGGGTCTGGTCTGGCACAAAGGACTCCCTCACTTGGGGGCTGTCTGCACTTTGTCCTGCCGAGTGTCCCTCTCTGCTGCACAGCTCAGAGCCGTTCCCACAGCCTGCGGCGAGCAGGGCTGGGCTGTCGGCCACATGAAGAGAGGCAGGCACCTCTCAGCTGAGGCTTCCAAGGAGACTGGATGACAGTGAGGGAAAGCAGGGCCCAGGCCTTGCCTGTTTCTCTGTCCCAGGGTAGCTCCTGCACACCCTGCAGCCTACAGCTTGACACTGGCATGTCCCAGGATGTTTCTGTGGCCTAGTCCTGCTAACTCTTGGGAACTGAAATGTAAATCAAGCCTTGAAATTCCTGGAAACAGCTACTTGCTTTGTAGTCAGAGCTGAGGTTCACAGACCCTCATGGCTGCACAACAAAAGCTTGTAAACATATTTCAAATGTAGCCCCAAAGCTCCCACGTGCCTCATGACTTTTGAGTGCCAGTTCCAACAAAGCAACTTCTCTTTTCTCATTCATGTGGGCACCCAGGCCAGGATGCATGGGTTTTAAAAAAAAGTCTATCTATTATGTGTTAAACTTCCTTATCACAGACAGGCACAGCTTTGCAGCAGTCCTGGGTCACACTGGACAACACTGCACCCTTCAGCTCTGCTAATGGCTGCTTTACCTGGAAGAGCTTCTTGCACTCAGCGATCATGTGAGCCAGCCCCTGGGTCGCAGCCAGGTTTTCATTCAGGTCTTTCTGATCAGGCTTCCCCAGGCTTGGCTTCCTTTGCATCACCCTTCAGAGGGGAGAAGAGCACAGACAGCACCCAGTTATGCACAGAAGACAGATGCTTGCTCAGGGATCAGAGGGATTCCCAAGGCCACTGGCGATTCAGAGCAGTGCTGGGCATGCTGGCACAGACTCCTCTCGCTGCTCTCTCTACACTTTTTCTTTGGATACACTCCCACTCCCCCAAGTTTCCTCCTTCTTCTGAGCTTGCTGGTGTTTTAGCAAATCTCAGCTGTCTACATCCAGTGCCCCCTGAGGTGATCACTCCTGGTAGGGTCAATCCCAGACTGTGCCCGTTTCACATCACCACAAGCTGTGGTGCAGCAGCACAGAGCCCTGCTCCCCAAAGACCTACCTTGGGGAAGAATTCTCCCTTTTGAGAGTGTTTAGATGGAAGAGGGAAGGTGCTAGGCAGACGGCCAGGTTTGTTGGTGTCATCTGGTTCTCCTTCACTGCAGCTGTGACATCACTCAGGAAGTACAGGAGAATCTGAAGGACCTCCCTGTTCTCATCGGGCAGAAGCATAATGGCAGCCTTGATGGCCTGGAGACGCTGATCCTTTGGCACATCTGCACAATATTAGCAATTCTCTCATCAGCTCATTGATTTTCCACACACATGCAGCATGAATCCATCCCAAAGCAAACTCCAGCTTCAAATATTTGCCTGGGGTTTGAAGTGCTTTCCTCCGGGCCGCATGCCACTCGCAGGGAACACCAAAGGCTTTCTTTTCTAACCCGCTCGCTTTTACTGCCCTCAGCTATTTCCTGCCTCAAGAAATGCAGGCAAGAAGAAGCTGTGCCTAGGCCAGAGTTAATTTTAGATTCCATTTCCACAGCTCCACTCTCCTGCAGATGCACTAGAACGACAGAAGCCTGGAGTCAGGCAGTGAACAAGCAAACACAGGCCAGCCCAGTTCGGAATTCTTTGGCTTTCAAAGAAACTCAGCACATGAACACATCCTAGAATAGGTGAGAGAATGAAATAAATTGGCTGGCAAATCTGCTCAGCAGTGATGTCAGAAAGCAGCCACAAAGTGCTTTACCAAACACAGAGGCTGCTTTATTGAGATCATTCAAAGTCATGCAGTGGAAAAAGCAAGTCAGAGCTGTGCAGCCCCACAGCACCGAGCAGCTCCTTGGTTACCAACAACAAACAGCCCCTGGCACAACTGGACCTTTGTCTCTGTGCAAGGCCTCTCTTCCAAACGTGAAGGCAACCAGAAAGAAACAACCCAGACCAGATCTGCTGCTTCTAAAGGGATTTCCAACAGGCCAGCTCTGAAGAAAGCATCAGAGTGCTGCAGCATTTGCATCACCATCAGCACCACGGCTGAAGGCATGTCTGGTGGCACAAGTGGCGCAGCCAGGCATGAACTGCTGTTGGCTTTGGGCTTCAGGGACTGTGCAAGGTCAGCAGGTGAGAACAGGAACCAACTGCCAGCAGAACTCCACTGCTTCCCACATGCTACCCTCAGTCAGCTCACGGCACATCTAGGCCACAGACACAGCCTGCTGCACAAGAGCAAAGCAAAGGCAAATGTCCTGCATGTGGAAGCCAAGTCTGCAGCTGCTTTGGGACCTCTGCCTTGCACAGAGAATCCTTCCCCACCACCTCCAGCACTCCTCAGACCTACCACCTATGAGAGCAAAGGAACAGAGACTTCTGCAGGTCTCTGCTGAGCTTTCCCTGCCACTAAACCCAAAAGGAGTTGCTGTTTAGGATGTAAGGAAGTGGAGAGCCTGATTCATTTTCTCCATAAACCTTCCTGAGAATTCACAGACAGAACCCCTGCATGCACTGAAGGAAGGCCTCTCTGGTTTGATATTAAACCACCAGCTCCACCTGCACAGCTTCGAAGGGAGTCCTGGAGCCCCTCTGTAGTGATGGTCATAAGGAAGGCACAAAACACAGGAAAGGCTCCAAGAAGCTGTTTCTGCAGTAAAGTGCTCAAATACTGCCTCTAGTTCTCGTGTCCCCATCACAAGGACACTTGCTCCAAGCTGTTGGAGCAAGTGGCTCAGGCTGGCAGGGAGCTCAGAGCTCATCTCCTCCACCCTCCCCACCGTGCCCAGGGACACCTCTCAGGTGCACTCAGCTGCTCAAGGCCTCATCCAGCCTGGCCTACACCAACCCCAGCAAGGAGGCAGCCACAGCCTCCCTGGGCAGGCTGTGCCACACTCTCACTACCCTCACACTCAACAACTTCTTCCTCACTCAGCTCCACTCTCAGCCTGCTCTGCCTCAGCTCCAAACCATTGCCCCCTTGGCCTGTCTCTAGCCCCCCTGATGCAAAGTCCCTCTGCAGCCTTCCTGTAGGCTCCCTTCAGCTCTTGGCAGGCAGCTCGGAGGTGCCCCTGGAGCCTTCTCCTCTGCAGGCTGCACCCCCCCAGCTCCCTCAGCCTGTGCTCACAGCAGAGCTGCTCCAGCCCTTGCAGCATCTTTGTGGCCTCCTCTGGCCTCCCTCCAGCAGCTCTGTGTCCTTGTGATGGGGGAAACTTTACAGCAAGTGATGGAAGATTTTGTTTTGTCCCGAAACCAAGAAAGGAAGGTGAAATGAAGAGAACTGGGACTATAAATGTCACTTAACTCAAACAACAACAAATCCATCCCTTGGGAGGCAGCCTATGAGAACTGCAACAGGACCAGCATAGGCAACACAGGCAGTACCCAGAGGAGCAGTGTTAGCAAGCCCCACCCTCTGCCAGCAGCCATAGAAATGTCACCACTTACATTGGTAGATCTGTAAGAAAGTCTCAGAGAGCTTGTTGGTCATGAGGGGCTCTGGGAGGTCACGGAAGAATTGTTTCAGCATGTCTGCCACATCATAGGCAGACTGCCCCTCGTAGCTGGCACTGTCTGGGCAGTTCTCGTTCATCTGGCGCAGAGCCTGAATCCTGGATTTGACTCCAGATTTCCTGAACAGCCCAACCTGAGCAGACAGGGAAAAGAAACACATTTACAGTGAGTCCGAACAGGAGTCTGCTCTTCAGCTCCAGATCCACAGGTCCTGAGGCTCTCCTGCATCAGTGACCTATTTGCTCCTGCTTTGCCCTTGTCCTTTTTTCACACCAACAGAAATTAGTGCAAAGCTGGGCTTGGGGTGCTGCCTGCAGGTGGGATGCAAGGCTGGGCTTGGGGTGCTGCCTGCAGGTGAGGTGCAAGTCTGGGCTTGGGGTGCTGCATGCAGGTGAGGTGCAAGGCTGGGCCTGGCGTGCTGCCTGCAGGTGAGGTGCAAGGCTGGGCTTGGGGTGCTGCATGCAGGTGGGATGCAAGGCTGGGCTTGGGGTGCTGCCTGCAGGTGGGATGCAAGGCTGGGCTTGGGGTGCTGCCTGCAGGGGAGGTGCAAGTCTGGGCTTGGGGTGCTGCATGCAGGTGAGGTGCAAGGCTGGGCCTGGCGTGCTGCCTGCAGGTGAGGTGCAAGGCTGGGCTTGGGGTGCTGCATGCAGGTGGGATGCAAGGCTGGGCTTGGGGTGCTGCATGCAGGTGGGATGAGAGCACAGCAAGACCCACCTGGTCCAGGCAGTGGTTGCGGAGGTAGCGCATGGCTTGCTGGATGCTCTGTGGCAGGGGCTGCCCGCTGCGCTGCACGTTGACTTGCAGTGGTACTCCAAACACATTTCTGTCTTTGTAATCTGGCACCTTTATCCTCTTCATAAATTTTGGTACTGCCCTATTTAAGCACAAGGAATAAAAAAACCCAACATCTAACCTAAACTTCTGCTGAGCATTTACCTTCTGCATTTGCAATAGTTCAGTTAAAAGAAGTGAAGTACTGCAGCAGTTTGAAAGGCACTGACAGCACAAATCAGCTCCTCCACGCCGGGCTGGGAAAGGAGAGAGTACAGAAAACAGCTCTGTAAAAGACAGGCTTGGCACTGGGGCAGTGTGCTGCCCAGAAGTGCTACTCCACTAACATTGGTGGGGCAAGAGCTAGAGGGCAGAACTGCAGGGGCCAGATTGAATTGCAGTGGAGTCGAGACCAGTGCTGCGGTCAGTGACCCCTTGGAAGGCTGCTCCCTGGGCTCTGGGAAAGATGGACACACCAACAATGAGCTTTTGTGTGTCAGATGCTTGTTCTGCAGAGTCCTCAGACTGAGTCCACCACCCAGCAGCATGCGGAACAGCAGGAAACTGATGTCATACATCTGAGCTTGTCAGCTAAACTCAACTGCTCAGCTCTATAAACAACCCCTCTGAGGGACCCCGCTCCTTGTGGGGCCAGCGGCTGTTGTTACCCCCACCTCTCACTCCAGTTTCAGCAGGTGGCCTTTCTCCTCTGAAGGAGAAAAGTTACTAAATACCAAAGAATGATTTACCCCCAGGTCCCCAAGTGGAGTGGCTTCATACAGAGAGAGGGGAATTTAAAAATGGCCATTAAAATGTGAAAGTGTTGAGATCTGCAAACTTACTGAGGGTGTACTCTATCCCCTCATTGAGATCATCAATAAAGATGGACTAGTGGGAGGTGTCCCTGCCTATAGCAGGGGGTTGCGACTAGATGATCTTCGAGGTCCCTTCCAACCTTACCATTCTATGATTTTCCTGAAGAGGGAGGGCAGCTCAAGCCCAGCGCTGCCAGGGAGCACACAGCAGGCAGATGGACTTCACACGTCTGCAAACAGCCCAGCTAGAGCAGCGGTGCCCCAGGTTTACAGCAGACTGATCTGTCACACAGCAAAGCAGGCCCAGTCTGCACTGCCACGCAGCTAATGCAGGGCATCACCGATAGGTGTCTGGATAATAGTTGCTTTGTCAAGAGCCTTCCCGTGGAATGCTAGCAAACACCCTGTGAGCTGCAGTGAGAATCCGAAGCACGCAGGGATAGCTGCTCAGTACTTATTTCTGTCTGTCAGAACAAACCACTTCTGTGTTTAGGAAGGGTGACATAATAACAGCCTTTGAACGGCAGGCACTTTGATGCTGAAGCTAAACACTCTCTCTGAAACTCCTGGGGAAGGGAGGAGGTTGGCCTGTGGTAGGGCAAAGAAAAGTTTTATTGCATCTCCTGCATCCTAAAGGTTACCCAGGCTGGGCTGCAGATAAAATAATAAAGAGAGCTTTTCTGTTTCATTCTCCTGACAAAAATCATTCAGCTGGGTTACTGACACCTGGCCACAGCAGAAATTGCTGCCTACAGGAAACTGCCATCACTCTTCCAACTTTTCCTGTCCTTGCCTTCAGCCTTTTTGCAAGCTAAGTGGATTTATAGACCTCTAAAGAAAGGAAGAGAGATTTGGCTGGTGTGACACTGGAACTGAAGGGAATTGGCATTAATTACATAATTTATACAGAAACTAATGCAAGTATGTCAGAGTAACTTAAGGAAAGCAATCCTGTTGACAAGGTCTTGTAATGACAGGAGGAGGAGGAATGGGTTTGAAGTGGCAGAGGGAAGACTGAAAGTGGATGTTAGGAGGAAGTTGTTTGCAGTGAGGGTGGTGAGACACTGGCACAGGTTGCCCAGGGAGGTTGTGGCTGCTCCCTCCCTGGAGGTGTTTAAGGCCAGGCTGGATGTGGCTGTGGCCAGCCTGATCTAGTGTGAGGTGTCCCTGCACATGGCAGGGGGTTGGAACTGGATGGTCCTCGTGGTCCCTTCCAACCCTGCCTGATTCTATGATTCTAAGTGCCAGTGATTGCAAAGAAAGGGTGAGAAAGTCTCTAAAGACTGAAGCACTCAGGAGAGTAACTGCCAGATATTTTTAGCCACTTCTTTTGCAAACAGGAGTTTTGTGGCACTGAGATTGACCAGCAAGTAAAATAAACTTGTANATAGGCAGGGACACCTCCCACTAGTACAGGTCACTCAAGGGCTCATCCATCCTGGTCCTGAACACCTCCAGGGAGGTTGTGGAGCACAGAAGCACCCAATGTGATCAAAGAGGTCTTCTGTGCTCCACAACCTCCCTGGAGGTGCTCTTCTGTGCTCCACAACTTCCCGGAGGTGTTCAGGACCAGGCTGGATGAGGCCTTGAGTGACCTGTACTAGTGGGAGGTGTCCCTGCCTATGGCACAGAGGGGTTGGAACTGGATGAGCTTTGAGGTCCCTTCCAACCTAAACCGTTCTATGACTCTATGATTCTGTTAAGATGTACTGAGGTCTGTGCTCCTGCTCCAGAGCTGCTTCAGTAACCAGCTAGTCCTTCTTTTGCTAACCAGTGGATACCTTCCTGCTCAGAAAGAAGAAGCTTCGCGGAGGCCTGCCCTGCACTGCTTCTGTTCCCCCGCCTGCCCTCTGAGCATACTCCTCAAGCCTGGTAAGACTACACTTAAACAGGGATGGTGATTCCAGCCCTGCCTTAGAAAGCCACAAAGCACTGTCAGCACAGGCTGCAGGAAAAGTGCAAATATGGCCAAGGAGGCCTGAAGGGATTCACTGCACGGTGCCCGGAGCTGTTAGGAGGAGCAGAGCTGCCAGGCTGCCTGCACGGGGCGCTGTGCCCTTACCAGCTGAAGCCATGCTTGTTGGATGGTGTGTACTTCTCCAGCAGGGCAGTCAGCTTCAGCAGAGAGTACTTCTGCAGCAGGTTCATCTGTGATACCGACTGGCAGTTGATCTGCAGCGAGGCTGAGCTGAGGCTGGGCCGGTGAGAGCTCTGGAAGCTGTGCCACCTCAGCTTGTGCCTGCAGAGGAGATGGGGACAGAGCGAGGTCACTGGAAGGCCTCTGCAAGGCACCAGCAGCCAACGGCCTCCGAGGGGCAGCAGCTGCCCCTTGCCTGCCTCACGCAGTGTGATGCAGCACACGCAAGTGTCTCAGATGGCACTGTGCACTCTGAACGCTCCTGTGCACAGCTCAGGGTCAGTCACACCCTCCTGCCCTGCCACATACCCTCTGGGCTGTAGCACCCTTCCTCAGAAGCACTTCCATTATTAAGGCAGTGGGAATCAGAAAATCCCATGGAGAAAAAGGGTCCCAAAATTTTTAAGACACATCAAACAGGAACCAAGCACTTCCAGGAGTCCCACCAAGCGTAGACTAGCGGCTGAAGGTGACTCAATGACAGCAGAAACCAGACCCTAAATGACTGGTACTGATTTTAAACGAAAAAAAGGAAACAAGCCAGAAAGACTTTGACTGCTTGCTCCACTCAATACCAAACGCAGTCTGCCATCCCATGGCACAACCCCCAGCAGAAACTCGGAGGCCAATGGAACTCCCCCAGTCCCCCTCTGTGCTATAGCAATTAAGGGATGCAAACAAACCTCATCTTACTGCCTGCTCTAAGGAGCAGCCTGCTGCTGCCAAAGTGGGGTGGGGGTGGGGGGCACTGAAAGAGCCTAAAAGCCCTGGGGGGTTGGGGGGTCTTGCCTTCTGCCACAGACCAGAGCATGCTGCCACTCTTCCCCTAGTCAGTTTCCAAAATGAACTGTCCAAGTCGAGCTCCTTCTCCCTCCCACACAGCACTGCACTCTGAAGTATCACCACCCCTTATCGCTGCCTCAACACTGTTCCTGCTGCTGAGTCTGCCGCTCCACAGCCCACAGCGGCAGCTTGGGAGGAGCACACAAACACAGCCCCTAAGGGTGGGCATCCCTTGTGCCCAAGCCTAGCACAAGTACTGCCCTTGCCTGTGGCTGTGTTGGGAAGTGATGGGAAGAGCACCTGCGTGCTTCGACGGCCACAGCTTCAACTGCATCTCTGCTGTGGCTGCTACAGAGCCACTCGGACCGGAGCAGACCTCACTGCAGCCACCCCCACTCCCGACGCTGGTGATCTCACCTGCTGGACCGTGTCAGTGATGCGCCCACCCCAGAGTCTCTCCTGTCCTGCATCCCTGCAGGCTCCTCCGTTTCGTTCAAAGAGTTGCCTGTGCTGTCCAGGTCACTGGGGGTCATCCGGTCATTGTCCACATCCAGGTGGATCTGCTTTGGAGAGGAAGGGCAGGGGGAGACGGAGTCGAGCGCCGAGTCGGAGTCGCCCTCGTCGGAGAACTTCTCGGACCACTGGTTGACTATCCTCTGCATGCCCTTGACATGGTACAGGATGTCGTCCAGCTCCGGGAAGATGTCCTCGTTTTCCAGGTCGGCCAGGTCGCTGGTGCTGGAGTAGAGGATGGAGCCGGGCACATTGTCGTAGATGCTGAGGCGGCTGCTGACCGAGCTGGAGGAGTTGCGCCTCTTGCCCACGCCCAGCTCTTTGGAGCTGTCCCCGCTGTTCTCCCTACGGAGGCTGAGGTGGCCGTGCCCGTGGAAGCTTCCTGTCCTCCAGTTCACAGAGCTGCTGCCTTCGGTGGGGCTGAAGTTGCCGTTGGAGAGCGCCTTGGGGAAGGTGCCGGGCTTGTGGTCCTCGGGGATAAAGAAGACGGTGTCCTCCGCAAAGCTGCCCCGGTTACGGAAGTTCTGCTCCAGCACGTCGCTGAAGGTGGCCTGGTTGAAGGGGTCGAAGCCCTCCAGGTACATGCCCACCCTCTTGTTGTAGGCGCCAAGGCTGCGCGTGCGCGTGACGGGGCTGGGTGTGCTGACGGCGCTGCTGGTCTCAGACTGGCTGCTGCTGCTGCTGGTCTGGGTGGAGTTGGAGACACTCCTCTTGCGCACCATGGGCAGGCTGAGGTGATTGCCGTTGAGGGCAGAAATCTCCACGCAGTTCAGCTGCTTCAGCTTGTCTTCGTCCATGCTCTCCTGCAGGATGGGCCCGCTGATGATGAGGCCGAGCTTTGAAGGAGCTTTGCTCTTGCTGTGGTGAGAGCTCTTGATTTTCAGGCTCTCCATCCTCTTGAGTAGGCTCTTAGTTTTGGACTTGGTGTTCTTCTCGCCAGGCTTCGTGCTGAAGCTGAAGCTGCTCAGCTCCCTGGGTGAGGGCAAGCTGCCGAACGAGTCATCATTGGCTGCCAGATTGCTGGAGGAGCAAACGCTCATGACTGAGTTGGTCCTGGTAGTAGAGGCCTCGCTCTGCAGGGTGGGCTGCTGGCTGCTGCTGCTGCTGAGGCTCAGCATGGAGGCCACCTCCTGGCGCTCGCTGAGGTCTGTCAGCACGCTCTCGCTGCTGGCCGCCGCGCTGAGCTGAGGAGCTTCTGGGGAGGGGGTGGGCAAGTCCTGCTTTGGAGGGAACACATCAAACTCTTCCAGCCTCGACCACCTCTTGCTGTCCCTCTGGAACGTCCATTTGCCACTTATTGCACAAGGTTCATCTTCATCTGAATCTTCACTCTGCAACGAAGCAGAAGGTTGAGAGCGCTGCCGGCGAGTTGCCCGGACAGCAAAGCCAGATGCATGTAAAGACAGTGCCCACTGCTTTAAGCAGGGTTTTGCTCTCACTGAAGTGAGGACAGTCTTCTGCTCCAGAAAGAGCAAGATCAGGCCACAAAGCCCATGGCAGGGAAAGATAAAGTGGGGCGGGCAATGTATTGCAACAGATTTTAAACACAGGGCATAGAACCTTCATAAGAAGCAACAAACAACACAAGCAGCTTTAAATTGCTCTCTCCTGAAAGCTCTCCTGTCCATAGACTTCTAATTAATTTGTCACAGTGAGAGCCCTCAGATCAACGGAAATTCCTGGCATGCATAAAATTTTGAAGTGAGTCAGAGAGGGGCTGGGGAACCTCTGGAGTCTCTCCAGAGTTGCACCACCCTGTTGATAGTGGCTGTGTGTTTATACTCCTCTGTGCAACAATGAGATGCTTCTCCTGCACTCTCAATTACAGCAGCTTCATTCCTCACCCATTCAGGAAGTCTCAATGGTCTAAGGAGATAGCAAGAGAGGCTCCTGTGCAGCAAGAGTGTGATGCCTCCAGGCTTTAACCTGGGTCCACTCTTCCTCGCAAGCAGCTAACAAGTTAAGAATGTCCTGTGAAATTTCTACTTGGGCCTGGCTTCGGGCAAGCTTTGACACTCACAGATAGCGAGCAGGGAGAGCTCTCTGGCAGGACTGCACGTAAGGAAAGAACAAATAACATCTCCCGGGGTGATGGCTGATGAATGAGTAGCGCCTGAGGGCACAATTAAGTGTACAGCACTCACGATCTTTTCATATAAACACTGAAAGGGAACGATCCTGGAGCTGACATCCTTAAGTCTTCCAAACACGTGGCAAAGTCCTGTTACAAGAGTAAGCCCTCTGCAGGTTTTAGAATCCCACAGCATCAAGCCAGCAGGCAAGCTCTGGTGCCCAGAGCAGGAAACACCACTGGAGTTTCACTTAATTTCTTTAGCTTGCTTTAATTTAAACCCAAACACATGTGCATGCCCCAGGCTGTGGCTCTTTGTGTGGCAGCAACACAAAGGTGGATTCCCAGGAAAAGAAGAAAACTGTTCCAGTATGTTATGCGTGCATTTCCAGCTGCTGACCCTCCCCTAGGTTGCTGGGGCTGGGTTTCTGTGTTTTGAAATGGGCTAAAAAACCCAGCAGCAGCTCAGGAAGATTTGTGAAACATCTGAGCTATTTTTTACAGCCAGTACACGAGAGGCACAGAGCAAGCATCCTTTTCGTTGTTTCCCAGCTACTAGAAACCACTTCTGTTCATCACTCAGCTGAAAACCTCCCAGGGCTGGCTTGCTTATTGGGGAGTTTTGAGGAGAGAAAAAGTAATCTGAAGCTGCCAGTGGCTGGCAGTGATGTTGTGGTGGTGAATGTGGCTTGACTGCAAAAAAAAGGAGCAGTTCAAGTGCTCTTCATTTGCAAAGAGGTAAGTGCAAAGAGAAGGAAACAGATTTCTGTCAGCACAGCTTTCCCCTGTGTTCAAAGAGCCCTGAAGGCTAAGCAGTGACATGGATCCCCTTCCCTTCTGGTGTGACTTCATTCAAATGCATCTGCCAGAACAGGGGTGGTGAATGAAGATCAGGAAGGACAGAAACAAAAGGTAAAGTCCAGCCTCTGGAAGATCTGGGGTTTGGAGTGGAGGTGAGGTCTGGACTGGCCTCTAACAGCAACCCCGAGCATTCCAGTGCTAACAAGGCAGAGGAACAAGGAGAGGTCTCCTGGTGGTCACCAACGGCAATCCAGCTGCCTACCCTCACCGTTAAAGAGTTCCTACACATGCTGCCTCGGTGTTATCTTCTGGAGCTCAGATGCTGTTGCCAACATACCACAAACAGATAGGGACAGAGGGGATTAATTCCTGGTAAACAATCTCAGAGCATTTGTATGCATTCTTGTTAGGGGCAGGGCAGCATTGCACTGCCTTAGCTCAGTCTTCTTTATCTGCAGTTGTCATATCCCAGGGGACAGTATCAGCTACTGACCCCCACCCTGGGACACACACATGGGTTTAAGGCAGCTATTGAGTGGCACCTCAGCAGCCGACCCCTGCAGCTCAGCTTGCTGGTGCTGCTGCCTCCTGCAAACCAGACTGGGTGCTTTGCTTATTTCTCACCATGCTCCACAGGGATCCTGAAGATTCAGGAAGCACTTTTTATTCCTGCTGAGCTCCCTGGACACGTGCAAGCTGTCTGAAAAGCTTTGCATACTGTGAATATATTGCTTTGACTCTGCTATGCCATTACAAAGCAAGGGAGCAGAGTGGCCAGGCCTGCAAAGGGTTGGCTTTGCTCTGCACAGCCTAACTGAGCCCCTCTGCCTCCTAGGGTCTTGCATGCTAATTGAGGGCAAAGAGCCCCAGCTGAAGCTGGTGCCAGTGATGCCATCCTACCATTGCTGTCAGCTCCTCACAGCTGGTCAGCACGGCCTCCATAAAGGCTGCCCTTTATCCTGCCTGGTGCAGGGAATGTGCTACAGCATCAACCACCTCACTGGCAGGCCGAGCCGAGCCTTTCAGACTGGGAGCAGCACCCTGGGCAAGAGTTTGCTAGGGGAATAACCTTCACCCTCGGCCAAGCCCTGCAGTTTTCCCTCGGTTAGGACACAAAATGAAAGGTAAGCAGAGTTCTGCCTGTGAGTCCTTGCCAGGTTCTTCTCAGGGGTTCTCCCAGCCCGCAGCTGAGTGCCCTGCTAGAGGTTTTTTCAGTGTTCTGAGGCAGAGTGCTGTAACAGAAGATGTTAGAGGCACTTACCCTTTTCCTGTGGGGACTAATTTCTAGCTTCATGACTGCACATTTGTTTAAAGTGTTCAAGCGCCTGCAAAGCAAAGACAAGCAGGGTAAGAGATCTCCAGCCCTAGACACAGGCTACTCCCCTCCCAACCTTCTCCAAAGGCTGCTTTGCATACAAATAGCCACAAGCAAAGTTTCAATTAGAGCACTAATTGCACTTAACCATTAACCCATTATATTTGGCTGTATTCTAACCTCAGAGGGAGAGGTGGATGAGGGTTGGTCACAATTACCTGCATCCAAGGAAGGAAAAGCGGATGGAAACTCAGAGTGAGTTAAGTAGTGCACTCTACCCCAGGAACTGTCAGAGTTACACCTGCTTGGAGGGCGGACATCTGAACCCTGAAACAACCTCCACGGACTGAAAATAATGGGAAAGCTTTCTTACCTGACACTGAACACATGTCTGCTTGAGAAAGTTGCCTTCATAAGCTAAAACCTCCCAGAGCAGACTCTTTTTCCACTGCTCAGTGCCTGGTCTGTTTATGAACAATGAGTATTTTCCACACACTCTTGGGACAACTCCCCAGTTAAAAAAACAAACAAACAAACATAAAAAAAACCCCAGATTTGATTCTTCCTTCCTAAACTGAAGTTTTTTATATGTGAAAATGTTGTTCTGGAGGACTAACTTTGCACACAAAGAAAGTGCTGCAGCCTCCCTGTCAGATGTGGCGGCAGTTTGGATGTAGACTCTGAGGTACTGTATGAATGCCTGCAAGCATCCCTCTGCTCTCTGAGGAGTTAATGACCTGGTAAGTGCCCTCTAAACAACAACAACTACAACAAAAACTCTTTCTTCTCCCTCCTGCCCTAGAAGCTCAGTGCGCTGGGCTGAGCAAAGGGCTTAGAGCAGAGCAAAACTTGGCACTGTTCAACACACAGCTCCATGGCAATCTGGACACGGCTAATGTGAGCTGCTTTGGTCTCTTACCCCTCTCCCAGCCCTGCCTCCCAGAAACTGCTCCAAGAACAACGCTGAGTTAGCATCTGCCCTGGTAAAAGGTGGTGAGAGAAATGCTGGCGCCATGACAAGGCGAAAGGCAGCAGAGTGTGGGCACCATGCAGGAGGCAGCAAGGCTGCAGCAGTAGCTTCAGGCAGTCAGAGTCTGGTGCCCTGCGTTACACTTCCACTCCTGAGGCTGTACTGTGGGGTTGGATGAGGAGACTACCTGAGCTGGAAGCTAATCTTTGGGTGCTTTGCTGGGTTGAATTTCTCTCAGGTCAGCTGCGTGAAGGGGGCAGGGGGGTGGGCAGAGAAGCAGAGCCGGCCCTTTGCTTCAGCCGATCTGCAGCCCAGCTCCACCAGGAGCAAAACTCAGCTTTAAACCCCTCACCAGTCCTGAGGGAAGCTGTACAATTTCCACATAATGCACTTGAGCCAAGTGCAAGGGAGACCTTGTACCAGCAGCTCTACACAGAGAACCTGGGGCTGGTGCTTCACATGGGCCTTTTCAGAACACAGAGAATGTGTGCTCAGAAGAATTACTGCTCCCCTCTTTCCCTGAGCCTTTTATGCACAGGATTGGTTGCAGATGGTATTTACGCAGGGCTTGATCCTGAGGCCATCAAAGAAAATGGAAAAGCTCCTACTGATGCTGTTGCAGCAGTTGTGGGAAAAAAAAGGCAGTTTGATCTATAATTAGACCCAGCCACAAGACAGCAGAAAGGATGAGAAATAGAAGAACTGCCAT
The DNA here is from genome assembly GCA_013399775.1 of Semnornis frantzii. Lineage (NCBI taxonomy): Eukaryota > Metazoa > Chordata > Aves > Piciformes > Ramphastidae > Semnornis > Semnornis frantzii. The sequence goes on along the minus strand of VWYK01059609.1, from coordinate 49,182 downwards.
GGGTCAGAGGGTAGGGCAGTGGCAGGTTAGCAAAGTTATCCAGATCCTGCTATTTTCATCTCTGCCCTGACTTTCAAAGGCAGGAGGCTCAGTGCTGCTGGTTGCAGCTGGTGGGTAGATGCACAAGTCTATTGCAGAGGAGCTGTATGTACAGTTGGGTGAAGGGAGAATGTTCCAGCTACAACAGAAGTGGAATTTTTGGGCTCAGGAGGCCACACAGCAGCAAAAAGCCACCTCCCTCTTTAGCTATAAAAACATTCTCCTCTTAAAGTCCTGCACCTCCAGACCAGGGAATATTAAACTGCTTTCAGCTCCATATTGTGTAATAGTTTACAAATTTCACAGTGCTGCGACCTTTGACTTATGCAGCAAGAAGAGCTCACTGAAGCCCTGCATCAGGCTTTATCTAGCTCCAGCCTGTCTGACTGCTAATAAAGACCATCTCTGATTTCACAGAGATTACATCCCCAGACTTTTCCCCTACTCAAATGAAACCCTGAAATGGTGGAAAAGAGCAAAGACCTCTGCTTCCACAGAGGGTGTTTGGGGAAAAAAATAAATAAATCTCCCAGCACACCTCAGAGGAGCAAGTCTGAAGGCAAGATAAGGTAACCCCTGATGAGAGAGGTTAAATGCAACAGCAGGGAGGCCAGGAGGGGCTCTGTTACACATCTGAGATGATTTCATCCCAAAAGCAGCTTCCTTTTGAACCTAAATGCTCTGCAGCCATTGCCTCAGCTCTGCAGCTTTCATTACATACACCACATGTGCTGCTTTACCTTCTGCTCAAGTTCAGCAGAGCCCAGTTCCTTGAGGGCACACCATGCAAAGCTGCCTTCCTACCACACCAGTGGGGCTGCAAAAAGCTAAGCCTACCAAACCTAGGCTTTGCCAGGGTGAGAGTTACCCACAGGAGTGTCCTTAACCTTCACCTGTGGTTCTGCTCCCTGCACATCCTCTCATCACATTGATGCTTGTTAATGGACCACAGTTTCCCCTGCTGGCTCTGGACCTTCTCCTTTGGCAAGTCCATTCCCAGGTATAAACTCAAGTTATTTCTGCCTCATTCTTTAGCCCCGTCTCACTCTGCCCAAACCTGTCCCAGCAGTACCTTTGTGAGGACAGGATGGGAGATGTGGGACAGGGCAGGACTGCTGCAGACAGCACTTACAGCCACTTTCACCTGGCTACCTCAGGCTCAGTTTCTGCAGTGCCTCATGCCCTGGCCACTCTCTGGCTGTCTAGACAACAGACGGCATTCCCCCCCATCACTGAGAAGTGCCTTGGAGCCACCCCTCTCCAAACACATCTTCACATCTAGATAGTATCTTACCCCTGTGGAGTGCTGCATCTCCAGGACCTCAGTGCTCCTTGCCCTTCATGTACTCCTACCCAGACTCTCATACCCCCTTGCCCTGGCTCTGTAAAACCTTTCTTCCTGAGGGTGACCAAGACAACAGGACCTGCCCCTCAGTCCCAGCCTTCCAGCTGAGGTGGCCCCTATCAGCCCTAAGGCAATTGCACTGGAAGCCTGAACCTGCCCCACCCAGACACTGCAGCAAACGATGCATTCATCATCCCAAGTCTTCCCCTCAGACATGGCCAAAGTCACTGTGGCCACAGTTCACAGCCTGAGCTTTTATGAATGGCAGCCTGAAGACTTGCAGTGTGAGCACCTAAATTCACCTCATTTACAAACTCAAACTCCCACTTACAATGGGAAACCTTTCTCTGTTTAGAGCATCGAGGCTGGCTATAACCCCACGTCACTGATTTTGCTCTCACTATCAGGAGAAAATTTTCACTCCACGCACCCAAGAGGAGTGGCAGCAATGCAGGTTATTAGATATACACATTCAAGTGACAAATCAGTCCCTGGATGACCTAGCTCTTATGTTTAGGGTATTTTCTTGATGCATCCAAGTTCTTGACTCCTCCTGAAAGGGCAAATCCCAGCTGCATGACACTAACTCAGGGATGGCACAAGGGCCTTCCCCCCTCACTGCAGGGGGCAGCCCCTCTGCTGGGTTCTGACCTGCAAAGGGGGGCAGCTCTGCTAACCAAGTGATACAAGCACTGAGGCTGCTCATGTGCACCCATCACAGTCAGTTTGGTGGATGAGAAGTCCCAGTGGCCAGAGACTGAAGGATCCTCTCGTGTGTACAGAGTGTCAGGTTGGGGCCACGTGTGGAGAGATTAAACACGATTTCCACCAGGGCTTGTTATGTGTTTGGGACTTAGCAACAACCCTTAGGAGAAGTCTGTCTCAGTATCTTGTGTCACCAGCCCATGATGCAGCCAGTTACCCCCAATCCAAGCCTTTCATGTACAGAAAGACTCATGAAGGCAAGGCCAGCAGCACCCTGGCAAAGTAAGAGCTATCATGCTTACATCTGTCACTCTGCATTTCACAGTAAGCTCATTAACTGCCATGTCTTAATCACCTACACTCCACTGACACCAACTGCCATTTCTACCTCTGTCATTCAAGTCTCAACTCACTTTCACTTCATTTTCCCAGAAAAAAACTTAATTAGGTACCTGTTTATATATTTTCGATTTAGAAAGGAATTTGCAAAATATTTACTAATAATCTGTTTGTAAAGTTCCCTTTGTTTTCTTGCATCAGAGTGGCTCGGGCTGGCAGGGAGCTCAGAGCTCCTCTACCCTCCCCACCATGCCCAGGGACACCTCTAAGCTACACTCAGATGCTCAAGGCCTCATCCAGCCTGGCCTGCAGCACCCCCAGCAAGGAGGCAACCACAGCCTCCCTGGGCAGCCTCTGCCACACTCTCACCACCCTCACACTCAACAACTTCTGCCTCAGCTCCACTCTCAGCCTGCTCTGCGTCAGCTCCAAACCATTGCCCCTTGGCCTGTCTCTAGCCCCCCTGATGCAAAGTCCCTCTGCAGCCTTCCTGCAGGCTCCCTTCAGCTCTTGGCAGGCAGCTCTGAGGTGCCCCTGGAGCCTTCTCCTCTGCAGGCTGCACCCCCCCAGCTCCCTCAGCCTGTGCTCACAGCAGAGCTGCTCCAGCCCTTGCAGCATCTTTGTGGCCTCCTCTGGCCTCCCTCCAGCAGCTCTGTGGCCTCCTGCTGCTGGGGACAGGAGCCCTGGAGGCAGGACTGGAGGTGAGGTCTGAGCAGAGCAGAGCCAAGGGGCAGGATCCCCTCCCCTGCTGCCCACACTGCTCTGGTTGCAGCCCAGGATATGATTTGCCTTCTGGGCTGCTTACACTTACAACATTATTAAATTATAATTTGCAGCACTGTCCAGATGAAAACTACCATTTAAAATGCTTAAAACTTAAATCCCTGTCAGTGTGATTCCTGCAGCCCTTTTAAAAACAATCCCTTCAGATTAATTAGAAGCAGGTAATGAGAAGTTCCAGCAGAGCACTGCTTGTTCTACAGCAAAGCAGATCCTCACCACAGCTGAGTTACTGCTTGGTTACCACCCACCCTAGCCAAGGCTCATTTAGCTCTGCTGGAAATGCAGATAAGTCCCCAACTATTCTGATTTTCAGGCAAGAACCAGTGACAAACTTAAGGGCTGTGAAACAGCTCTAAGCCTTCCACTAAGTAAACCTCTTTACTGTTTACACACTGGCCATGGGTCAAAATAAGCCTGGCTGGAGGCAGAAATGCAGCATTCCCCACTCTGTGTCTTCTCCAGGCTTTTAATGAGCTTCACAAAGTTAAAGGAGGTGGGGGCAAAAAAAAACCCCAACAATCTAAAGGAGAAAATGCTGTGACAATGTCCTGCTTTTGTCGAACACAAGTGGTAAAGGGTCGAGTACAGACAACCAAGATGATTAACTCAGTGACTGCAGCTTGATTTTCAGGTGGGATCTGAATGCTTCTGGAGAAATCTCAGCTTCAGTTTACAATTTGCCTTACAAAGATGACTCTCCTGTACAGGCCACAGGCATCAGAAGGAGACAGTTCAGCCTTTGTCAGCTTTACCTGAAGCTGCAGGAAGAGCAGAGGGCTCTCATGCAGGCTGCACAGAACACCACTGCAAGTGGCAGTGGTCGTTTTGCAGTTAGCAGCCTTGCAAGACTTCCCAGTTCCAAGTATCAGCACAGCCACTCTGGAGGGCATTTTCTTCCTTCCACCAGGGAGAAACAATCTGCTACCTTTTCTTCCCCATGCAAATAAATCATCCCAGGTTAAAAGCATTCCTGCTGCCTTGACTGTGTTTTGCTTTCCTGGCATGGGCAGACCATGCTCCCGGGAACCAGTGCCGACTGCCATGGCTCTGCTTGCTGCTCAGCCACGGCCCAGAGCACAGAGAGCAGCAGAGCAATGGACGCTTTGAATATGGATGAGCAGGTGCCCAGCATCCGAGCAGCGCAAAGCCTGAGTGTGAACGTAGCATTAAGGAGATCTTTCCCCCTGCAGTGACTGGACAGCAAAGCTGTTCTCTCGGTCTGAAAATCCTCTAAATGTTTCTGGAGAACTTCACATTCCAGTGCTTCTCTTTCCCCTCCAAGTAAGGCAGTGGTGGCAGCAGCACACTGCACAGCTAACCCCTTTCTTAAAAGGGTTTTGTAATCCATTAGCATCCCTGACAGTGAAGTGTCATGCAGAGTGTCCAACAGCATTCGCTTTGCAGGCAGCCTGGAAAGCTGCCACAGAGGGGCAGAAAGCTGCACTGCCTTTCAGGCAGCAGGAGATAGGAGAAGCAAAGGCATTTCTTTCTGCCGTGTAAGACTGTGGACTGACTGCAGGGGAGGTGACTGATGCAACACATGTCAGGTGAGGCTCTTGCAATCACTTTGGTGATAAAATTGGTAATGCTGAGCCTGTGGCTCTGTAGAAACATCCTGGCACACACCAGCAAGTCTTGCTCACTCCTTCTCTCTGCTCAGCCCTCCTCCTGCCCCTGCAGCTGCCCGTCAGGTCCTTCACACCTACTCTGAACTTCCTTACACCTTTCCAGGGGCTGATTTACTTTACTAACCCAGCAGAGGACTATCCAGAGGTTTTGTGCAGGGCGAGTTGAGCTCCCTGGTGAGGGGAGCCCATAAACAACAGAGCTAAGCAATGGGGGCAGGAGGCTGAGGGCAGACCAGGCTGGGTGATGAGCCCTTAGCTTTGCCCAACGTCAGCCATGCCCACATGCCCTCTGCTGACTGCACTGAGGGCTGCTGGAGGGTCTGTGTGCGAGGGTCTGTGCATGCAGCTTTTGAGGAGTTGCTCCCCAGCTGCAGAAAGGAGAGATGGAGTGCAGGAGCATTGCTTTGCTAATGGTGTTCCCTAAAGAAATCCCTGTGTGGGAACGGCTCCTACAGCAGCATGTGCAGGTGGCTACGACAGAGTCCTGCTTGCACACTCCCAGCTAAAGTGAGGGTTGGTGATGAAATCAAAATGATAATGACAACAACAACAACAATAATAACATAAATATTTAAAAAGTGAGTGTGGCCAGCAGGGCAAGAGAAGAGGCCACAAAGATACTGAGTGTGAGGGTGGTGAGAGTGTGGCAGAGGCTGCCCAGGGAGGCTGTGGCTGCCTCCTTGCTGGGGTGCTGCAGGCCCGGCAGAATGAGGCCTTGAGCAGCTGAGTGTAGCTGAGAGGTGTCCCTGGGCATAGTGAGGAAGGTGGAGGAGATGAGCTCTGAGCTCCCTTCCAACCTGAGCCATTCCAGGATTCTATGAATAATGATTTTTAACATGCCTATGAAATTCCTGTCACAAAGGCTCCTGCCACTCTCCTCCCACATTTGTTTTAAAGAAGATTCCCCAAGCAGCACTTTCCCAGTCCCTGGTCTCAGAAAAAGGGCAGGCTGACAGCAGCTAATGCAATGGTGGCAGCCAAAGGCTTACTTAATGGTAGATAATTCAGTGCTGGTGGCAGGCAGTTCAGGGGAGGCCATGATCTGCTCAGGCTATGCTGTCTGCCACAGGAAGGGGTTGTTTCAAGAGGCAGGGCTTTGCTTGCACCTACCTGCATAGGGCCTCGATTGCATCTCTGTCCAGGAAGTCATGCTCGCGCTTGACCAGGGCGATGTTGATTGGGAAAAGGAGATCTGTGGAGACAGGGACAGAAGGAATCATAAAGAGCATCACCCCCAGCGTTTACTTGTTTCAGAACAACCAGCTGCCTCCAGCTGGCCCCACCACTGTGCCTGTGCCTGGCACTCCTCAGGCAGGCTCAGGCTACACCTCAAGTGCCAGCAATGCTTCCTTTTTGGGTGCAAGTTTCTGCTGAGCAGCTCTGATAACTCTACTCATATGCAAAGGGGAGGAAGAGTAAACAAATAATAAGCAAATGAGTAAATAATTTGTTAATAAATAATGATAAAACTAACTAAATAATAAAAAGAAATAACTAGTATACAGCAGAGAAGAAACAGTGGAAAAGAGGCAAATGGCAGCTCCCTGCCCAGCCCTGGACACAGAAACTGATTGGGGCTGGCTTTACTTTAAACACACAATCCCCATCCAAGTGCCAGCATCTCACACGCAAAGGAAAAAGGGTCAGCAACCCCCAAATCTCTGGGAAAGCAAGAAGAAAGGAGCTCCTTGGCTGTTAGTCAAGCTCCTTTAAAGTTTGACATTGTTAGAGCACTAATGAGATATGGAGTGAAAGGGAAGGCAGGCAGGCTGCGGGGCGACCATGGTGCCTCCTGCCCTGCAGAGATTATTTAGGTAAACAACTGGCAGCGTGAGGGGGAGGAAACGCTCCTGGCAGAGAGCTCGAAATTTACTACAGCTCTAAGGCAGCAACCACATCTATATTATTTGCTGTCCTCTACAGATTCCTGACTGTCATAGAGGTCCTGATCTGGCATTCCTTGCAGAGCCAAACTCCCACCGCAGGCGCTGGGTGTTAAGGGCATGCAGCAGGGCCAGGAGAAGCCTCGCACATCCTGCTGCAGCTGCAAACAACTCTCCTGGTCCAAGTGGTCTGTCTGTAAAATACTTTAACTTCTGGAGACTGGGCAGGAATGAGCTGCAATCCCTGTGGATGAAAAGCATAGGCCTGCTGGGAATTGTGGGCAGGCAGTTGTTATTCTGGGTTTTCTGGACCAACAGATCATCTCCCAGCTGAACTGTTTGTCCTGATTTTGCCTCAGGCATAAATAAATGATGCCACATTCTGCAAAGCAGAAGCAATTTTCTCAGTTCCACAGAAAGCTGAAAATTCAGCAAAGAGCTGACCAAGCCTGACTGATTAATCTGCACCTAATGCACACTGAGTGGAGTCACTCCACCCAGAACCCTTGCACTAGATTCAATTCATTCACAGCTCTCCCCTTCACCAGCTGAGGTCTGAGGTGCAAGCAGAGACCAAGCACATCCAAATGGCATTCTTCACCAGTGCTGCTGTAACCGCTGACCAAGTTGGTACCTTAGAAAGGCCACAAAAAACCCTGTGGAAGAACTCAACTGAGAGGTGTCTTGGAAGATGTCAATAGTCTGCAGTTCTTTTTTTTTGTTAGTCTTAATTCATGCTGCTGCTGTTCTTGTTGTTGCTGCTGGGGCTAGCAAAGACCAAGGCTACATTATCCAGGTATGGAGTCCAGTGCAGAGCCCCCAGGCTGCTGCAGGCAGTGAACATCTCCTGTGAGGCCAGACTGAGGGAGCTGGGGCTGGCAGCTGGCAGCAGAGGAGCCTGAGGGCTACCCTCAGTGCTGTGCTAAAGATGTGCAGGGCAGTGTGGGCAGGATGCAGCCAGGCTCTGCCCAGGGGTGCCCAAGGGCAGCACAAGGGGCACTGGGGGCAAGCTGCAGCAGAGGAGGTGCCAGGGGAACAGGAGGGGATACTTCGTGCCTGTGAGGGTGGCAGAGCCAGCAGGCTGCCCAGAGAGGCTGTGGAGTCTCCTTCTCTGGAGACTTTCCAACTCCCCTGGATGTGTTCCTGTGTGCCCTGCCCTGGCAGGGGTTGGACTGGATGAGCTCTGGAGGTCCCTTCCAACCCCTGCCACTCTGTCATTCTGTGATAATATGAAACCCACAAGCCCACACATCCAGTTGAGTCTTCTCCTTAGATTCAACAAATACTGGAAGTACAGTGCCAGCTCTGCAGCCCAGGGAAATGTTAGCATTTACATTAGAAAAACAAAACAAAAAAAATGGAAGAAAAAAAAAAAAAAAAAAGGAAGAGAAATAATAAGAGGAAATTTAATTTCTGAAGAGAGAAAAGTTTTGCCAAGTGCTGCTTTTGAAAGTGCTATTATCATCTCTTATTGCCAATGCAGCTGCAAATCAAAGCCCAAGAGCTCATTTTCCAAGAAGGTCAGCTCAGCATTTGCTGTCATTTCCAGCAGTTATTTGCTGTAAATAATGAGCTTGCTCTGCTCCTTCCTACGAGCAGCAGCTGGAGTTTGTTTTGCAAAAAAAGGAAGAGGCAGAGATAAGAGTGCATAATTTCACTACAAATATAAAACCAGAAGAGGCAGATAAGAGTGCATAATTTCACTACAAAGCAAGTCATTCTAAGTGGTGTGGGAGGGAAATTCTGAGCTGTAATATACATATAAAACCCAGGATGGTGCACTTGAAACCAACCTTCTGTGTGCTCATCTGCCTCAGAGTGCAAGAGCTGCATGCCACAAGTGCAAGCTCCCAGTAGGTTAGAGAGGCAATGAAAAGAGTTTTAACTGAGCCAAACCATTGCACAATCAGGCACACAAAGTGAGCTCATGCCACTCTGGCATGGCAGTGCAGGGTGCAGCAGCCTCTCTGAGGAGTTGTGGTTCATCTATGCAACAATGGCCTCTAGGTTCTTTTTCCCTTCAGAGAATCACAGAATCAATCAGGGTTGGAAGGGACCATCAAGACCATCCAGCTCCAACCCCCCTGCCATGGGCAGGGACACCTCACACTAGATCAGGCTGGCCACAGCCTCATCCAGCCTGGCCTTAAACACCTCCAGGGATCAGGCTTCCATCACCTCCCTGGGCAGCCCCTGCCAGGCTCTCACCACCCTCATGCTCAACAACTTCTTCCTAACCTCCAGGCTGACTCTCCCCATTTCTAGCTTGGTTCCATTCCCCCCAGTCCTATCACTCCCTGACTTCCTAACATTCATATGACATTCACAGTGGGCCTGTGCTTAGCACCAACCCAAAGTGCTCTGAAGGGACACACGGGATGTGGAAATCCTGAGGTGCACTCCCAGACTTTCCTACCTGTGCTCCCTCAGGAGCTGGTCAGTGGAGCTGCCCACAGCTGCTGTGGGTTCACAGCACTGGATGACTACATCCTAGTTTTTCCACTAATGGAGATGCCAAGAGGTTTAACTATGGGCAATGTCCTGTGGGGCTAATCTAAGATTTGTGCTGTGAGGGTATCTGGAAGGCTCAGACTGAACCAGAAAGCTGAAACAAATGTGAGGCTCTAGGAGTGCCTCAGAGTCTCACTGGGCTTGGTACATTTCTGCATGTGGCAGGTAGCAAAGCACAGCTCAGTCTCTTAGGAGTCACATACTGGCACTTCAGTTGTGCCCCTCAACATGACATCTCATTGCCCAGGCAGTGCCAGGGGATGACTGCAAGCTCAGGTGCCTACCTTCGTAGAGCTGTGCATACTGCGGGAAGCCAGCAGCCCGCAGCCAGTCACAAGCTTCCTTGGCCTCGATTTCTGGAAGAGAGCAGAAACAAGACAGCCTCTGTCAGTGATCTGCAAAGCAAAACCTTTTACTGCTCCTGTCACAGAATAATCCAGTGACTCTGAACTGAGACAGGGGTTTGCTTATTCCCATTTGCTTTTCTTCCCGTGACCAAACACATCTTGGGCCCCACAAAGTCATTGGCGGTCATGTGTCATGTGCTGGCAGCTCAGCCTGTTGGAAGTCAGAGGCACGGCTGAAAACTGCAGGAGCTATGGATTACTGTGCACAGGTTTTGTTAAGACTGAAAACCAGTGCTGCAATCAAGACTTGTGCAGCAAACCTTCTGCTCCTCCTGGCACAACTGGTTTGTCTTGACTGCAGTTCCTAGTGGAGCTGTGGAGATAGTGCTGACAGCCTCCAGCCCAGGAACAACTGACACAGTGTACCACAGCTCACTCAGGCACCTATGTAGTGCCCAGCAAGAACCTGGTTTCACTGGAGGTCTTCAGGGCATTTGTGAGTTCCTTGGTGTACTAGGGGAAACTGGGCTAATTTTTTGTGCTGCCCAGAGCAGCCTGGTGCAAAATGAAGTGGTTCATACACACGCACAACACCCAGGGGCTGGAGACGTTCTGAGCTGTGAATCAACAAGGCATAGCTTCAGTTGTGCCCTGCTCCAAGCAGAAATAAAGCAGGCATTATCTTACTAACTCAACTAGGAGAAGGAAAAGGTGTCCAGGGTACTCTCTGAGCACTTGGGAAGCAAACCGAGCTCAGTCTTCTCCTAAACACTCAGGGAGGTGCTACTGGGAAGTTAGAGCTGCCTGAGCAGACAGTGAGCAGGCAGAAACTCTTCAGGTTCATCTGGCTTTGACTGCTGCTGATGGAGCAGCAAATAAAAGCTGCATTATGTACACCTCAGCAGACAGCTCTGCCACCTACTTGGAGAGGATCTGATGGGTGCCTGCTGCAGGAACCACGCGCAAAGGGCTTGCTCAGCATCGCTCCCGACACCACTGACTGCACGCAGGGCACTCAAGAGTGACTGCACATAGGGCAGTGAAGAGCCAAAGATAACAAGGAAAGCATCTGAAGATTTTGGCACGTTTTGAAATATCCCCAGAGAGCTGCAGGCAGACAATTAAAAGCAGACGAAAAGCAGGCACCTTTCAGCTCCTCTACAAGGACACCAACCCCGCTCTGATCTGCCAAACGGCTACCACGGGGTTAAAATCCTCCTGCTTTGCCAAGATCCTGCCTCTTTGCTAAGATACATTCCCAAACCAAGGGGTTAAAGCCAGCCAAAGCACAACATTCCAGATAAACAAACAGCTAAAAATCCACTCTGGCTGAAGTCAGGACAAGCAGGGGTTTGTGCAACTTGTGTTTGCTTCACCTTTGGGCTGTGGCCCACATGAGCACAAGCACGTAGGGACGTATTGACTCAGCTACTCGTCAAGAAAAAGCATTCCCAGCTTCCAGCTGCAAGCCACTGTCAAACTTTGCTTGAAGTAGCATTTAAATTTAATTATCCTACAAAAGTGCAAGGGAAAGTTGATCAAGGAGAATCGAGCACTGAGAATGCATCTCAAACTTGCACTGCTAAAGCAAAAGCCAACAAGAAGATACTGCTACCTCAGCAGCAATGGAAATACCAAAGCAAAACTAAATCTGCATTGAAGAGTACTTCAAATAAAATGCACTTTCTGGTGAGTCTCATCCTCTAGAAGTGTCTGGATTGAAAGAGAGTTTTGCTTGGTTTAAAACTGGAGAAAGAAGATCCCTGACAAGAAACATTTACCTAAGATGCAGGTAGATGCCTGCAGTGCAATTATAAAAGTGTCAGATTCCTGCTGCTGCAGTGGCTCTGAAATGGCTTTAAATACTTGTGCACAGAGCCTATACTGAGCACCCCCAGGTGTCTGACCTGGAAAGTATTTCTAGAGCCAGAAAATGATGAATGTGCATTTAATTGCCCTTTTTAAAAGGCTCTCTATAGAAGCTTTGTGTACCTTTTCTGCACATACATATGCAAGTCCCGTAGAGGTCAGGTTTTATAGGCAGCCAGGTGTCAGATGCCTTTGGGATTTTCAGAGTATATTTGCTTTCAAAGTAGCTCTGAGAATCCCCAAGAAGACAAGGTAAGCAGTGGAACACCTGAGCGGCTGCTGGCTGGGCACCACAACTGCAGGGTTAGACACCAGAGCACCTGTTCACTCAGCAGCCTAGGCAAGTGCCTAGGGCTGGGGGCAGCACAGCACCAAGGCTTTAAAGCAGTATTTGCCCCACTTCCATCTCAAACAGTTTGGCAAAGTTAGGGCTCTGGCCTCTGGCTCCTGCTTCAAGTCCCTGGGAGGGTGACGGGTTTGGAAAGCTGTCCTGAAGGAGGGGCCAGGGCAGCTCCCTAGAGCCAGAGCTTTCTCCATGTCACACAAAGAATATATCACAGGGGGTGAAGGTGGGGGTAGAGGTGACAGAAAGGAGGTAGGAGCTAAAGAAGCAGCTCCAGGACTGTTCCTAGACTGTGCCCGTGTGCTGTGACCAGACAAAGTCCTCTCCAACCCGGCTTCCCCAGCCCGATCCTGAGGAGCCAGAGTAGGACCAGGCCTGTATGTGAAATTCAGGCAGAACAAAAGCCAGCCCGAGGGAGACCCCAGCCCAAGGGATGCTGAACAGGCTGTGCAGAAGGCTGAGCACACAGGAGGAGCATCCTCACAGGAGAGAGACAAATTTAAACAGCTGAAAGCTCTTAGAGGTAAAAAGTTCATTACCACAACTTAACCGATCTGCCTTTGAGAATAAAATGCATGAGTTAAACCTGAGCTTTTGGCTAGATCGTTTGAACTGCCCTAGAGGAGAAAGCTCATTCCTACACTGCCCAGCACCAGCCCTTGGCGCTCAGCTCGCCAGCTGCCACAGCTGCCTGCCCGGGGGACGTGGCAGCATGTGCAAGTCCTTGTCACCTGCATCGGTGGCAGCTGGGGTAACGAGGGGCAAAAGAGGGAAGAGCAGAGATCTGGAAATCAGATTTTCCCACTACTAACAAGCTTTAGAAGGAACCCAGAAGCTTTTGCTCAGTCCTAGGGCACCTGGGCTAGTGATGATCGCCTGAGCAATGAACTCACTGCCAAACGCAGCATCTGCTGGGCTGGGGCCAGCCGAGAGCCACAGGGAGCATAGTAGCTTGCAGAGGAACTGCACACTGCTTCCAGCCCTCCTCGGGCAGCACCGCACCGGAACCGCCTGGCACGGCAGGCTGCAGCCGGGAGCACCCTTCTGAGCAGGGCCTGGCAGCCCAGCTGCTGACAGCTGCTGCGGGTGGGGACCAGCCCCCTCCTCGGCCCCCTCCATCCCTGCAGTGCCATTTCCTCTCCCAATCAAACACCCCTGCCAGCTAAGACCTTTACAGCAAGCTGCGGTGCGGTCTGCAATGCACTGCAGGCAAGAAACGGAGACGCAGCTTCTCGGATTCGTGTCCTGTGCCTTCCCCCAGCAGCAGGAGGCTCTTGCACAAAAGAACCTCTGGCGAGAATGGATCTGTGCTGTTGTTTCTAAATGCCCCGATGCACAAGAAAACCTCTCAGAAAGTAAACCAGAACAAAGCAATAATACCCACCCCCCAAAATAAAGAGTACAATGAGGGCTTTATTCTTAGCTTGGCATAAGCAAACTGCAGGCAAATGAGGAAACAGGAAATTTTTATTGGAAACAGCTTTATTTGTTGGTCCATTGCACAAAGCAGGCCTCCATCCTCAAATCAAGGGTAGGAGTTCCCTTTGTGTGTGGTTGGGAATCATTAGTCCTTATTTACCCACGTCCTGGGGGGTTAGGACGACCCAATTCTTCCCCAGCACGGCAAGCTCAAATGGAAACCTCTACCTTCTCTCTTGTTTAGCCCTGGTTGATCTTGGTTCACAGCAGTACAAGTCTGCAAGCTTAAAACTCAATGGAAAAAAAGAAAATCTCAGTTCACACCCTGTGACAAGGCAAGGGCAGAAGGGAGAACTCACAGATGCCTCCAGTCTTTTGCTGCAGGATACCTTCCCTCCTATAAAAAAATAAACTAAATAATCTCCTTTTAGGAAAAAAAAAAAAAAAAAAGAAAAAAAACCAACATCATCATAGCAGCCTGGCTGGCAGCAAGCAAGATCATTTGCTTTCCTCCTTCCTGCCTTTTGGCTTCCACTAGACAACTGAGGTAGCATTCTTTCGGGGTCCTGAGGACAAGGTGCAAAGCAGATGTAGCCTTGTACAGCCATGCATTGACTCCATTTTCACCTAGGTGCTAAGCATCCTTCTCCCAAGCAGATGGTTTCCTCTTGGCCCACCTCAGACGCCTTCAGAGCCATATTAGCACCCCACGTATCAGCTCTCCTCATCTCACCCTTTGGCTATGTGAAGAGAGCAGGCTGAAAGCTGCAGTGCCACTGGTCACAGCAGCACTGCTGTGAGCTCACTGCAGCAGAGATGAGCCTGGCCAGGGAAGGTTTGCTACAATGCCACACCACAAATAGGGTTTGGTGGGGTTCCTCTTAGGTTTGATTTTTGAGCCAGTCATTCCAGTTCACTATTTCACTTCATCAGAAATTAAAAAAGAAAATGTGGAAAACTGAAGGTAAAATCAGCCTGTGGCACTAGCTGGCAGGAGAGCCTCTCCCATGCAGTGCAGTGCAGTGTGAGATTCCTCCCGTGGGTGCTGGGGATGAGCCTGCCTGCTCCTCATGGAACACAGACACCTCCATAAACTGCCTGCACAGCTGCAGCACAAAGAGGATTGTTTCCCACCCAGGACTGATGCTCCAGGTTAATGGCTGCAAAAGGGTCTGCACACTCCTCCTTCCCCATCTGCATCAGCAATTACCTGTCCCCAAGCATCACATCCCTCTGGTGCTTTCCAAAACGTCTTCGACTCCAGAACACTATCCTGAGCTATCAGAATCTTGAGATCATTCGGGACTGCATTTTTAAGAGCAGCTGTGGTCTAGGTGAGAAATATCTTCTCTGGATAGAACTCCACTGTCCAAGTACAAGTAATCATTTTCCCAAGAGCCTGAGTTACATCTCCAGCACAGGAGTTGTGGTTTCAGCACTAGAGGCGGTCACAGCCAAGTGCTCAGCCTACAGCTACAGGAACAAGGATGTGAAATCTGAGACAAACCAAGAACCAACCTGCCCTATGGCAGTTGTCCACCAATGAGCAGGCCAGGCCCCAAAAATGTTAACTCAGCTCTGTGCAGTGTCCTGTGCCTGCAGCTCCCTAAAGCTGGGCCAGCAGGAGATCCCCAGAGTTCGCCTGCCCTGTGCCCACTGCCTCGGACCCTTTGAAGATAGGCAGTTGCAGCTTGGAAAGAATTCAGTTCCTTTCCATAGGTCTGTTTTGTCTCAAAGCCATCGAGTTAAATGTTGCCTTGGCAGGATCAGTGCTCCACACCTTTCCAGAGAGCAGGACACAGAAAACACCAAGGGAAGCAGAAATGCAATTGCTGCAGAGCAGTGTTTGATATGGCTGATGGCCTCCAACAGCTGCTCCCTCTGTCACTGCAGCTCAGTCACCAAGAGCCAGAGGTTTTGCACATGCCATGAAGAGCTCTTGCCAAATTTTTGACCTGTTTGGAATCTCCTCCTAGTCTAAGTAAACAACCTAATCTTACACAACTGGCCTCAAACATTCAATCTCAGACACTCGGCCCAGGAAGGACTCAATTCTCGTCAAACCAGGGGTGCAAGGGAATGGCTTTGGAGCTGATGGCAGCCCTGCAGGTTTGGAAGTGAAAGCTAAAGACCTTCCCAAGAGGGTCCCAATCTCTTTGCACTGCTGAACTGCATCTTAAATTCTCCAGCAGCAATTGCCTTTTGGGATGTGCTCCTCTGTTTCCTTGGGCTTCCATCAACCTTCCACAGGCAAAAGGTGCATCTAGGAGCCCCCAGCTGCCTCTGCCTCCACACTCAGTTCATGCAACCACAGACCAGCTAGGCTGGCAGGGAGCTCAGAGCTCCACCCTCCCCACCATGCCCAGGGACACCTCTCAGCTACACTCAGATGCTCAAGGCCTCATCCAGCCTGGCCTGCAGCACCCCCAGCAAGGAGGCAGCCACAGCCTCCCTGGGCAGCCTCTGCCACACTCTTACCACCCTCACACTCAACAACTTCTTCCTCAGCTCCACTCTCAGCCTGCTCTGCCTCAGCTCCAAACCATTGCGCCTTGGTCTGTCTCTAGCCCCCCTGATGCAAAGTCCCTCTGCAGCCTTCCTGCAGGCTCCCTTCAAAGGACCAACTCAAGCTGATGCAGACCCATGCAAAACTGAAAGAAAATATTTTTTATCCAAAACTTTTGGGAAGGGAAAAATCCCAACAAGTTCTTGAAAGAAACAATCTCTGACCACAAATATATACACTGTGCTCTAGTCAGAAAAGAACTACAAAGAGGTGGAGCTGGGGACTTGCTCAAATATTTGTCAGCTCTGCAGTGGTGCTGAGTGCCCCTCGTGTTCCTGCTGGGGTGGTGCTGAGTGCCCTTCATGTTCCTGCTGGCTTTGGGTTGAACACGGCACTGGCTGCTGCCATCCAGGGATACGTGCAGCAAGACAGTGACTATGCTGCTGGTATGTATAAAGCACAGGACAGTGGGAGCAGAAACAGAGCACGCCTGGAATCCGTGTGGGAACAGCCGAAGAAGCAAGGAAACAGATGTTTAAGACCATATATTGATATTTTCTCTGAAAAAAGACAAGAACCAGGAAGCTTGGACAGAGTTGTTTTGCTTTGCTGGGTTGCTGTCGGCAGAGCTTTGGGAAGCAGCAAGTGGCTGATTTCCACCGATGGAGCCTGAAGTTTGTTTATTCCCTGAGTGATGAAAGGTAGCTAAATAAGAACGTGTATGAGATGTGCCTTGCCTCCAAGCTGTCTGCAGAGCTGCATGCTGGCTGGAGGCAGCTTCCCTCCCTGCACACTGTACCAGGTTACACAACCCAGCAGTTTTAATTGCTCACCACCAATCCTCCTGGCCAGCACAGGGAACGCAATGCTGCTTTTGTCAACCAACATCTCATTAACTCCAATCTCCTTCTCCTAATCTTCGGCACACTGAAATCACCTCCACAGACCTTCAGCTGCGAGTGCAGGAAAGCAGCAGCACTTCTGGACAATGTTGGACATGCTCACCCATCCAGCCAGGCCTGCTCAAGGCGAGGGGAGCCTCCAGGAGCTTCAGAGGAGCTCAGCCCCTCTCAGCACGGACCCACAGGGCTCAAAACCCCAGCAGCACTCTTTTCCAGGAAAAAGGGGGATTGTTTTTGCAGCTCCCCTTGTTACTTTGATGAAAACTAAACAGATTTAAATGAGACTTCTGCTTTCTCACGTTTTGCCGCGCTGCAAGCCCCCTGCCAGGCTCTGGGCACAGCCCAGGGCTTCATCAGAGCACACCGAAGGACAGTGCCTGACTGGCACTGGTCAGCAAGGGCCAGCGAGCCACAGAACAGTTTGAGTCATCCAGTTCCAACACTCTGCCATAGGCAAGGACACCTCCTGCCTGCCCAAGGCCTCATCCAGCCTGGCTTTGAACACTTTCAGGCTTGTAGCCTGCACAGCTTCTCTGCGCAACCTGTCCCAGTGCCTCCCGACCCTCGTGGGGAAGACTTTCTGCCCACTGTCCAATCTATGTGCAGCTCCTTGCTGAAGCCATGAGGCCTTGCCCTGTCACTCCATGCCTTTGCAAGCAGTCTCTCTGTAGCACCCCTGCAGCCCTCCTTTCCAACACTGGAAGGCTGAGGGGGCACAAGTGCTATGCCCAGAGCTCTGCCTGCCAAGGTCCTTCCCTCAGTTGAGAGGACCCGGAGCAACGGTTGTGCTCTGAAAAGCACCAAATCAGCACCATTTCAGGACTCAGCAGAGGGGTACTGAATATTCTCCTCGCTCCTGTCAAACAGCTCCCTACAAGCTCTACAGCAGAGTGCAATTACAGCTCTTTTTCATGGGATTAAACATGCTCCCAGCTGCCCAGAGGTAGTTGCTTGGCTTCCTGGCTCGTCAGGAAGACTTGGGGAAAGTGTGCTCCGGGGCAGACACGACCACCACAGCTCCTGTTTACACTGTGAACCAAGATCCTAACTGCCTTCCAAACGGGGTTTGCATTTTGAGCATGCCCAGGAGGATTAGGCAATGTAAAAAGCAATGCAACACGAAGTGAAAAAGCAACAGGTAGGCAGAAAACTAAAGCTACATGTGGCAGTCTTCCTGCCAAAGAATGATTCTTCCTGGAGATCAAGGATGGGCTTCTGCTGCTCGTTAAGAAAGTGCACAGATGAAGAGGAACAAGATGTCAAGTGACTTAAAAGCCCTTGAGAAGTAATTGGGCACGTGGGTTATTTATCTGGCCTGATTAACACAGGGTGGTCTCGGAGGGGGATTATTTGGGGCAGAGAAAGCAGTTAGTCAAATCCTCTGAAGGAGGTCATGTTGACAGATTCCAGAGTGAGGAAAGAATCCTCCTCCAAAGACTGGGAAACAGAAGATGACTTTAACCTTCTCTCCTCTCAGAGATGACTTGATTAGGATGACCTCTGGGAAAATACTGAAGGGCAAATATTAACCATTGCCACTCCCAAGCTTTTCCCACTGCACCCTGCCTGCACACTCTGTGCAAAGCTCTCACCAAGGCTCCTCAAGCTGTGGAGGGAGGCAGGAGTAGGTCCAGAGTGACAGGTACATCCTCTAGAGATGCCCAGAGCCTTGGTTACCTGCTCAGGTCTAGGAAACAGGAGTGGGGCAAGAGTTGATCTGCTTCTTTCAAACAGAAGAGAGCAGATTTTATACATAACTGCTTCTTGCCAGTTAAGCCTTGCCCTCAAAACCATCCACGCACAGAGAGCTGCCTGCAAGAAAGACAACCTTGCACCATAACCATTTACTGCTTTCTTCACTCATCAGCCAGTCTGCAGACAGCCCTGGGGTGGAAGATGCAGATACAGAGCATGACGTGGAGGCTTTGGAGCATGTCCAGAGAAGAGCAACAAGGCTGTGGAGGGTGTTGTATGAAGAGCAGCTGAAGGAGCTGAGGGTGCTCAGTCTGGAGGAGAGAAGGTTGAGGAGAGATCTCACTGCTCTCTGCAGTTGCCTGACAGGAGGCTGGAGTGAGGCTGGGGTTGGTCTCTTCTCTCAGGTAACCAGAGATAGGATGAGAGGCAATGGGTTTGAGCTGTGCCAGGGCAGGCTTAGGTTGGGCATGAGGAAAATCTTCTTTAGTGAGAGAATGGTGAGACGCTGGCACAGGCTGCCCAGGGAGCTGGTGGAGTCACCATCCCTGGGTGTGTTCAGGGAGCTGTAGATGTGGAGCTTCAGGGCTTGGCTTAGTGGTCATGGTAGCTGGGTTATGGCTGGAGTGGATGATCTTAAAGGTCTTTCCCAGCCTTAGTTCCACGAAAACACCAGTGGCAGTGGAACAGCCCAGCAGGAACCAGCTGAAAGCCTCTTTCATGAAATGAGAACTGAAGAGGCAAAAGGCTTTTGGAAAAGCAAACAGAACAATGGACTGTTTCCAGATACTCCAGACAGCTGCAGTACTTGGTCTGTCACCCTGCATGCTTGGCAAAGCTCAAGTGCTAGACCTGATGGGCACAGCTTGAGAGAAAGGTCCAGATGCAGTGGAGACATGGCAGCACTGCCAAGGGATGCAGTGTGCATGGAAAGCAGGGAAGTGAAAAGAGAGGAGGAAGCTCTACACTGGCAAGTTCATTGTACCTTATAGTGCACAGGAGATCTGCTCCCAGAGACACATCTGGGAGCCGATCTCCTGTGCAGGGGCAGGTGCTCCTGTTAGGGAGGGGTGGCCAGCACAGCACCCACTCCTAGGGGGCCACAGAAAGAAGATCCCCAAAATGCAAGAATGCAGGGGGGCACAGTTTTCTTAACCCTGGGAAGGTCAAACTTTACCCACCAGTGGCTTTGGCAAACATCCTTCATGCATCTCCTCGGGAAGTTCTTTGAGGAGATGGAGATGAGCATTTGAGTGACTCAAACACAAAATAAATAAAACCAGGTCTAAGGAATTCTGCACCATTTTGGACTTTAAATAAAGGTCCCCAGTAATAAGTGAGTCACCACACTGTGTCCTCAGCAGAAGAGGCCAGATCAGAGCTCTCCCTGCTCCAGCCTCATTGAACACTGTCCCTTGCAAGGGAAACAGACACTAGACAATGTTTATCGGCCCCAACAGCAATGCTTACCAAGCTCTTCTCGAGGCACTGATGCACTGCAGAAAGGCAGGCAGTGTCACCTGCAGCCTGCTGGTGCAAGCCAGCTGGTAAGGCACTACTGACTTCACCTCCACCACTTCTGCTAGTGGCACTGAACTGGCAGCCCTACTGACTTCAAAAGGATGCTGGGCAGGAGGGGGCAGTCCTTGGTGTCAGCAAGTATGGCAGACAAGTGAAAGGACCAGAAAGCTCCAAACACAGCCCAGTCCTATGCCCTCCCATGACATCTCCTTGTGAGGCCAGGCTGAGGGAGCTGGCAGCAGAGGAGTCTGAGGGCTGCCCTCAGTGCTGTGCTAAAGATGTGCAGGGCAGTGTGGGCAGGATGCAACCAGGCTCTGCCTAGGGGTGCCCAAGGGCAGCACAAGGGGCACTGGGGGCAAGCTGCAGCAGAGGAGGTACCAGGGGAACAGGAGGGGACGCTTTGTCCCTGTGAGGTGGCAGAGCCCTGAAGCAGGCTGCCCAGAGAGGCTGTGGAGTCTCCTTCTCTGGAGCCTTTCCAACTCCCCGGGATGTGTTCCTGTGTGCCCTGCCCTGGGGGCTTCTGCTCTGGCAGGCGTTGGACTGGATGAGCTCTGGAGGTCCCTTCCAGCCCCTGACATTCTGTGACTTGCTCATCACTGCTGGAAGACAGACTTAAAACGGGAGAAAGGGGGGAAATAGAAAACAAAAAAGGCAAAAAGACAAAACAGAGAGAAAAAAACACTCTGGAAACCAAAACCCGTTCAAGATGATCTTGCTGCCCTACACCAGCCAAAGCCACTGACAGCACAGTTCCAAGAAAAAGCCCTGGAAGTGTTGACCTTACCAGAACTCCTGCATGCCTACACTCACTGCATCACCAGAGGATCCTAGAATCACAGAATCATAGAAGGGCTGGAAGGGACCACAAGGAGCATCCAGTTCTAACCCCCTGCCATGCCCAGGGACACCTCACACTAGCTCAGGCTGGCCACAGCCTCATCCAGCCTGGCCTTAAACACCTCCAGGGATGAGGCTTCCACCACCTCCCTGGGCAACCCCTGCCAGGTTCTCACCACCCTCATGCTGAACAACTTCTTTCTAACCTCCAGGTTGACTCTCCCCATTTCTAGCTTGGTTCCATTCCTCCCAGTCCTGTCACTCCCTGATAGCCTAACGAGTCCCTTCCCAGCTTTCTTGTAGCCCCCTTCAGATCCTGCAAGGCCACAAGGTGGTCACCTGGGAGCCTTCTCCTCTCCAGCCTGCACAGCCCCAACTGCCTTAGTCTGTCCTCACAGCAGAGCAGCTCCAGCCCTCTGAGCATTCTCAAGGCCCTTCTCTGGACACCTTCCAGCACCTCCACATCTCTCTTGTCCCAGGGGCTCCAGCACTGGATGCAGCACTCCTACTGTGGGATTTATTTGCCCTGACCCCCCAGGGACCAGGCTGTAAGCAGAACCACCTGGTACCCAAGGAAGCTCTGTGAATTACACAGGAGCATCATCTCTGCTCCGTGGGGCACAAGCAGGCTTTTTGTGCACTGCAGATCACTGCCTGCCACGATCTGCATAAGAAGGAAGGGGAAACATCTGAAGTTATTTTTATTTCCCAAGTCTTCTGGCTATACCGTATGAATGCTAGGGTGGGTCTGGCATTGTTTGAAATGTGTCAGGCTCCTTTTGCATAGCCTCATTTCCTTCTTCCTGTTGCTAGGAAGGGACGGTTCGGCATGAGAAGTGCTTGTTTACAGTACAGGACCATCCTGTTCAGCACATGAGTTGCCTTCCTCCAGCTCTTTCAACCAACCGAGGGTGCAGTTGTGTTTATGCCGGAGCCAACAGCACAACTCCAGTCGGAGGGGAACTGGAGGAGAGGTCTGAGCCTCTCAAGAAGCCCAAACATAACATACTGTGGTATTCTGACCAGGAAAAAAAAACAACCTACTTTATTTTGCAAACTGCATCTCTAAATATTTGCAGAACTCATAAATTCACATGCCTCAAACAAACCCTTGCCTAGAATGTCATTAATTAGAAGAACCAGAGAAGTAAAACCAAGTCGCCTCCTGTCTCCTTCTTCTAGGAATCCCAATGTAAACATTTGAGCGTAGCTCAGAGGAACAACTGCAGTACCTCTTCCCTGTGCCTGCCAGAGGCAAAATACACAGGGGGCTTCTGAGTTTTCATGACTAGCATCAATCTCCCTCTGGCCTAGCAGGGGCAGCTGCAGAACTCTCTGGGAAGACCCTGACTCAGACATCCAAGACCGACTCCACGGAGCTGAGGTTTTGAAGCCCAAATATAATCAGGACAAGATGTGTTTCTGCTTTGAACTGTCACTGAGAAACACAATTTAACAGCAGCTCCTCGGCTTTTGAAACAAGGCAGCTACACTTCCTTCTGAGCAAAACAAATCATCAATTAGCCAACCAAGTCACTGCAAAAGGAGACAGAGATCAGGGAGAGCTAGAGCTTACAAAAGGCAGCTCCAAATGTGAACTTACAGATGAAAGGAATCACCTCAAAGCACCAACTACATCCTCTGTTCTGTCATCAAAAGATCTCAGCCCTAATCAGGATGCCACAGGCAAGCTGAAGCAGTAAGCCAAAACCATCTGTGGACACAGACCCCACTCCAGGCCACCTCGACCTCTCTCCTTCTGCTGCTTCTGCTGAAACTGCAGATCAGGATGCCCACAGGACACTAGTTAGGATACGTGGAAGAGAGGACAGCAGCCACATCTGTGCGAGCAGCAGCCGTGCCCAACGCCATCTGGCAACCACACAGAAAGAAGCTGCACCAGTCTGGCACTGATGTTGTTGACAGCTTTGTACTCAGAGGCTCTCATGAAACCTGCTTGTCTATTCTCTGTCTTAAGTTCACTACTAACAAACAGCCTTAAAACCTGATCTGACTTTGCTTCTGGGAATTTTGTGATCGGGACGGGGCAATTCAAAGAGATCACACTCACCCCTGGAAGGAACTGAAAGCATCTTTAAGTGATAACTAAGATAAAACCACATTCCTCAGTCTTACAATTCACGCGTGTCAAGCACACAGCAGACAGAAACTCGGGACCCAGTTAAAATCATAGTTTAAATGTAGCTATTTCACCACTACTCTAATTTTCCCAAAGAAGACAAGGGGAAAAGGAAAAAAAAATCGAGGGGAAAAAGTGTACCAGCAGTAAGTGCCCCTGACCGGCAGCAGAGCTCATTAGGCTAATGGCCACACATCACTCAACACCTCCCCCAGCCACGGTGGAACTAAGTCACCGCTGGGTGTTTGCAAAACAGGAGAGGTGGAGAGGTGGCACGGAACCTAAGGCTGCCCGGCTGGAAAACGGCATCACTTTGCTCTGTGCCCGGAGAATGGGCCGGGGGGGGCAGTCCCGGCGGGATGACATCAGGGCCGGCCACCGCCGCACGGGGGGGAGCCACCGGGCTTCTGGAGGCCATCGGGCTAATTACCAACGACTTCAAAAGGAGCTCGACGGCTCCCGTCTCGCAAGGGCTCCCGTAAAAAAAAAAAAAAAAAAAAAAAAAAAAGAAAAAAAAAAAAGAAAAGGAAAAAAAAAAAACGGG
>VWYK01059609.1:9309-24783 GCA_013399775.1 Semnornis frantzii | reverse complement strand
TGCCGCCAGAGCCCGCCCCGCCCCGGCCTGCTGCGCGCTCCCGAGCCCCGCCGCGGGCAG
This sequence comes from Semnornis frantzii, assembly GCA_013399775.1. NCBI lineage: Eukaryota > Metazoa > Chordata > Aves > Piciformes > Ramphastidae > Semnornis > Semnornis frantzii. The sequence goes on along the minus strand of VWYK01059609.1, from coordinate 24,723 downwards.
CAGGCTTGCGCCCGGGCGAGCGCTCACCTGGTCACGATCTGTAAACGCCAGCAGAGAGACTCCCTCCCTGCGCCCTCCTGTCCCGCCGCACGCCAGGGAACCTCGCAGCCCAAAGACGACCTAACGACTTCAGCCCCCTTTGCCGCGCTGATTTTTAATGGCTGTCAGCTCTCGGTGGCCTTCGGGACCGTGGTGAACTTTACACGAAGCTGTCGGCAAAGGGTGCCAATACGGAGGGCAGTGCGGTGGCTGCTTGGCAGTATCAGCCGGGGAGGCCTGGGCTTGGAAGGGATGCTGAGCCTTCAGCCTGCAGAGTTGCCCGGTTGGGTATGGTTGCTGGCAGGGTACGGCTGCCTCCATCCCCAGGCAGCAAGTCAGAGTGCTGCGACACACTGGAAATGCCTGCAGACGGCAGGAGGTTCAGCCTGGACCTGGATGGAAACCAGCGAGTGCTCTCTCTGAGGACTGCGGCACAGCCATGGAGCAGTCCTGCAGAGCCTGCCTCCATCACTGCCCCAGGGAGACGACTCCCTGCATCATTTCCTCCCCTGCATGTTTTGCAGAAGTTGCTCAAATGCTGCTGTCTTGGTTGACACTTTAAAATGGCACCAAACAGCTACTTCTGAGCAGCTGCCAAACGATCAGCGTGGAAAAGAGTACTGTGAAATTTTGAAAATACCTGGGCCCATCAAAAGCTGTGACTGGTTCCTGTTCTTCCAAGCCAATAGCATACTTTATACTCGTGCTGTTGCTGTAGGGCTCCGCTGTTGTTGCTGCACTGTGATCTGATACAGAGTGCATACAGTATGGTGCCCAAGCAGGCAATTTGCTGCCGAACAAACATCTGGCCCCTTCTACAGGCTGCAGACCCTGCCCAGCTGCCTATCCCAGTGTTGTTTCTGGAAAGCCCCACGCAGCTCCAGGTCATTAATTTACTTCAATAACCCAGAAGAGGATCGGACTGAACCATATCTTAAGGCTTGACTTTGCATCTCTTACCCACTCAATCAATTACCTCCTCCCATCTCAGCCTGCTGCAGCTCTTTTGGGCATGGCCATGTTTACCTTCAGTTCTTCATGCTGCTTTTAAGGCACCAGGATATTTACATACATGGTTACAAGGTAGGTCAGCCCTATGAAATGTGAGTTCTTAACCTTACCACAGGGCAGACAGACATACGCTACACCCCAGCTGTTGAGCAGACAAGGCAAGCCCAGCCTGTCTTTCTGCTCAGCTTGTCTCTGGTTTTGTGCAGTTATACTAGGAAGTCGCAGGAGAGTCTTGACAAGAGACGGAAAACCCTTGTTGAGATTTTCAGTCTGGATTCTAGAGAAGAGAGAAAATGTTTCCCTGCTAACATCTGTTGGAGCCAGACCAGAGGAGGCCACAAAGATGCTCAGAGAGCTGCAGCAGCTCTATTATAAGGACAGGCTGAGAGAGTTGGGGCTCTGCAGCCTGGAGAAGAAAAGGCTTCCAGGAGACCTTGGAGTGGCCTTTCAGGATCTGAAGGGGGCTACAGGAAGGCTGGGGAGGGACTATTGACAAGGTCTTGTAATGCCAGGACAAGGGACAATGGGTTTGAAGTGGCAGAGGGGAGATTGAAAGTGGATGTTAGGAGGAAGTTCTTTACAGCGAGGGTGGGGAGACACTGGCACAGGTTGCCCAGGGAGGATGTGAAGCACAGAATCACCCAATGATCAAAGGTCACCACAACGTCCACAACCTCCATGAAGATGTTCAAGGCCAGGCTGGACGAGTCCTTGAGTGACCTGTACTAGTGGGAGGTGTCCCTGCCTATGGCAGGGGATTGGAACTAGATGATCTTTGAGGTCCCTTCCAACCTTACCATTCTATGATTCTATCTTCAAAGGGAAGGAGAAAAAATTATCCAGAAGATGAAGGAAAGCCTTCTGGTACCAAGGTGTTTGCCTCCCAGTGATAAGGCTGGCACCAGAGGACCACTGTGTGTCCAGTGAGTACCTCCCAGCACAAAGCAGGGTTCATTCTTGTAAACATCTACTGCCTGGGCTGCTTCCTGCACCCAGCCTGCCTCTCCATGTGGCAGCTTTTGTATAGCGCCCACAGGAAGCTTTTGAAGAGGGAGAGTATAGACTTTTAATATTCAGAAAAAAAATGGAAAGGGTTTGGAGGACTCAGCAGGGTGAAAGGGAACTGAAAAAAAACTAAGAATGAGAGTGGGCTACATGTGCAGCAAGTGAAGAAAATCCTGAAGTGAGAGGGTTGTCTGACAGATGCAAACCAAGATCTGAAGTCAGCTTCATTTGGGAATTCCAGAATGGCTGAGTGACAAGATCTAGTGAATGCTCAGCAATGTGGCCCAGATGCAGAAGGCTGGGAGCTCTCAGCAGTGAAACCAAGGTTTAGCATTCTCATCTTTACCACTCTGTAAAACAGCAGATGAAGGATGGTGCTAATTGAGAAAACACTTTGTGCCATGGTTCAGCTCTCTCGGTCTGCTTGCAAAGCTCCATCCTCAGGCAGCCTTTGTGGACTCCCTCAGCAGTCAGAACCAGTGGCTGTAATGGGGCAGGCTGTCTGCTGAAATCATCACTAAAGAGCTGCTGGAGGATTATCACTGACCAGGATGAGATTCTTGCTGGTAATCTGAAAGGGAAAGGCTTTGATTCCAGTCTGTTATCAAACCCTGAAGACATGCAGTCTCCCTGGCTTGCATTTTAACTTCTGTAGGGCTGCTCAGGCAGGCATACATTGGAGCTGCACAGCAAGGCAGGGGTCTGGCAGTGTCTGTAGGACGTGCTGAGAGGAGCATTTCACCTGGGGCAGGGGCGTTAGCAGCCTACAGCCACCCTCATCACTCATCCTGCCTGAGAGGGTTGTGAAATCAGCTGAACCTTGGCCTTTAATGTCTTCATGTCTCTCTCTGCCTATTCGAAGAGCAGGCAGCTGCCCTGGTTCAGAAGCAGCCTGCCGAGGAGGACTGTCTGTGAAATATTGTTACCCTTAATGCAATCAATGAACTCTGCCTGGATGCTGGAGCCACTGTACAGGGCTGCCAGACAGGCACGATTACTTTAAAAGGTGAATTCTCCTTCTGTTGTAACTGCATAAGGCAGCGATTGGCAGCACAGCAACTAATAAGGCCTTGATTGTCCTCTGGTTTGCCCCCAGGCCCCAGTGCCTAATGGTTAACTGCACCCGAGTCATCCCCTCACTCTCGGCAGTGCAGCACACAGACACGGCCCAGTGTGCACTCATCAGCTGAGCTGCTGGCACAAGCACAGGCTTGCTGGGCACACCGTGCCCGTTCTGCACACCATGCCCGTTCTGCACACCAGCACTGATGGCCTCTGAGCTGCTGGTACAAACACAGGCTTGTTGGGCAGACCATGCCCATTCTGCAACCCATGCGCATTCTGCACACCAGCACTGATGGCCTCTGAGCTGCTGGTACAAACACAGGCTTGTTGGCACACCGTGCCCATTCTGTACATCAGCACTGGTGGCCTTTGAGCTGCTGGTACAAGCACAGGGTTGTTGGGCAGACCATGCCCATTCTGCAAACCATGCGCATTCTGCACACCAGCACTGATGGCCTCTGAGCTGCTGGTACAAACACAGGCTTGTTGGGCACACCATGCCCATTCTGCAAACCATGCGCATTCTGCATGCCACCACTGGTGGCCTCTGAGCTGCTGGTACAAACACAGGCTTGTTGGGCACACCATGCCCATTCTGCACAACAGTACTGATGGCTTCGTTTGACCTTGGGCAACACTTAAGGGGTTTGTTCCTTCTTGGTTTTAAAGCAAGCCATAAAGAAAATGAACCTTGTCATACTCTTTGTGGGGCACAAAACTGTTTTAAAAGAGCAGCTCTGTGGTTTTGCCTGCTTTTGAATGCCCTCAGTGCCAGCAGTTCAGGCTGCAAATGGAATCACCAGGTTGATGCTGTGCTGAAGAAAGGCTCTATTGTATGACAGGATTGCTCTACACTTGCAATGACAGGACAAGGGGCAATGGGTTTATACTGGCAGAGGAGAGATTTAGACTGGATGTTAGGAGGAAGTTCTTTTCAGTGAGGGTGGTGAGACACTGGCACGGGTTGCCCAGGGAGGTCTTCCGTACTCCACAACCTCCCTGGAGGTGTTCAAGGCCAGGTTGGATGAGGCCTTGAGTGACCTGTCCTAGTAGGAGGTGTCCCTGCCTCTGGCAGGGGCTTGGAACTGGCTGAGCTCTGAGGGCCCTTCCAACCTTACCATTCTATGAGTTTTGGTGTGGGAGTTTGTAACTTTGCTCTATGTTCACACACAACCTGCAGACTGCTGCTGACAAAAGGTCAGCTTTCACAGAGGGACAGTAGTAACCTTCATTAAAGCAAGATGTAAATGCAGCTTGCCCACTGGAGTAGATGAAGACTGAAGGACTGTTGCCTTAAACACGTCCAGCCAGCAGTCTGAAGTTGGTTTCTGAAGCAGCTGTGTCGTTACAATGCACTGGAGATGCCAGACTGCTCACTCAGCATGGGAACCCTGGCACAGACTATGGCAGCCAGGCAGTGCCCAGCTGGGGTTAAAAAGGAGTGGAGGGGAAGGAATTAAAGTGTTTTGGGTTTGGCTTTTTTAATTATTATCATCATTATTATTATTTATTATTATTATGCTAAGGTAAAAAAAATATGAACAATGACAAATTTCCTGTTAAAGAATGAAGTTGGGTTTTTTTTGGTTTTTTTTTTTTTGTTTTTTTTTTTTAAATTTCCATCTGTGTGATCCAAAGCTTTTTAGTTAAATGAACTCTAGAAGTCATTGAAGTGATTTCCTCTGGAGGAAATGGGCACATGAAGCCACCTGGGCCAGCCGAGCCATTATGTGAAAGGCTGCTGCTGCTGTTTTAGCCTTGGGGAATCTCCAGGACTCAGGAAATAATTTTAAAGCCATGACTCAATAAAGCATAATAACTATGGCAACTGGAGCACATGCACTGTGATGGCTAATTTCAACTCAGCATTCCTTGGGGGAGGTACTCACAGGATACTACAGCACGGAGAGTAGCTGCTGTTAGCGCAACGTGAAGCCGCAGGGACAGGGGAGAGCAGCACAGGTGTTAACAAGCCCCATGAGCAAAGTCAGGCCTGGTGTATGCCAGGGCAGATTGCTTACCCTTCTTCATTAGCAGCATTGATAATCCTGACCTGCTGGAGAGCAGTGAAGGGAGAAAAGACCTGGGGGTCCTGGTGGATGGGAGGGTGCCCATGAGCCAGCAATATGCTCTGGTGGGCAGGAGGGGCAATGCCAGTCTGGGGTGTGTTAGAAGGGCTGTGGTGAGTAGGTGGAGAGAGGTTCTCCTGCCCCTCTCTGCTTTGCCCTGCTGAGGCCACATCTGGAGTCCTGGGTCCAGTTCTGGGCCCCCCAGTTCAAGAGGGACATAGAAGTGCTGGAGAGAGTCCAGCAGAGACCCACAAAGATGCTGAAGGGAATGGAACAGCTCTGTTAGGAGGAGAGCCTGACAGAGCTGGGGCTGTGCTGCTGGGAGAGGAGGAGCCTGAGAGGTGACCTCAGCAATGTTTGTCAATATGCAAAGGGTCAGTGCCAGGAAGCTGGAGCCAGGCTCCGCTGGGTGATGCCCAGGGACAGCACAAGGGGCACTGGGTGGAAGCTGAGCCATAGAAAGTTTCATTTACACATGAGGAGGAATTTTTTCCCTGTGAGGGTGCCAGAACCCTGGAACAGGCTGCCCAGGGGGGTTGTGGAGTCTCCCTCTCTGCAGATATTCCAAACCCTGCCTGGATGTGTTCCTGTGTGATCTGCTCTGGGTGATGCTGCTCTGGCAGGGGGGTTGGACTGGCTGAGCTTTGGAGGTCCCTTCCAGCCCCTGGCATTCTGTGATGCTGTGACTCTTGTCCTGGTCTGGAGAGCACTCTGGGCTGAGACAATGTGTATCTGCAGTCTCTGCCTGTTTTAACCTCTCGGGCAGCCTTGGTCTGGCCGTCCCTTTCTCAGCCCCGGATGAAACAAGGAGGACAATAGGTGTGTGCTGCTGCAGAGTGCTGTGTGAGAGCCTCCTGCCGACACTGCCTGACACGAATCCTCTCGCAGGCTGCCAGCCTGACTGCTGCTCTCGTTGCTGGTGCCCATGCTGGTGCTCACTGCAGCCAAACCCACAGCACACTTACACTGCCTCTGACTGGGGGGTGTGCACATGCAATTACTTGAGGGCACCTTAAGTAACTCGCTGGAGTGTCAACACCCCTAATGATGGCTGAGGAAAGAGAAGTGGAGGGGGAAGGCAGCTGTCTTGCCAGCCAGAGCAAACCAGTCAGAGAAGATTTATTAGGTGTGTATTACCTAGATAAATGTGATCCTGGCTTGACTGAGAGCCAGCAACAGCAAGGGTAGAGGGTCAGGTAGAAGCAAGGGGCTGGTTGGCCTTCACCAAGGGGTTCACAGCCTGGCAGGGCTCAGGAGCAGTATCAGAGCTGCTGGGGTCCCCACTGGTCACTTAGGCAGTGGGTGGCAAGCAGGGCTGGGAAGTGCTCCTCTGTGCTGCATTTCTCTTCAGCCCAGCACCCTGTGGAGAATGAGAGTCTTCTGGGATGTTTGGGAACAGGATACCACACTTGGAAGTGATAGAGGTTAATGGGAGCTCCCATGTGTCAAAAACTAAGAGCTGCTGCTGCTGGAGCACATGGAAAACAGGGGGGGAAAGTCTGACTGAGCAAACCAAAGCTGCTCACTGTTTGATCACCACTTCAGAGCTCAGGGCAGCCAGGGATGTACCTGTGCTGGGATCAGTGATGGTGAGAGGACACCTTTCATGCTCTAAGCAGAACCTTCTCTCCTTTGAAACAAGAGCCTTTCCTTCACTCAGGAGTGTTACATTTCTCAGGAGTGCCATTAAAGTACAGAAATAATCTCCTTTTTCCTTGCTGAGGAATCTTTTTTTCCCAGATACAGCAGGTCTGTTAAACCTGGAGATCAGCAGTGTTGCTGGCATCCGTTCTCCAGTCAGGAACTATGACTTGAAAGGTGTGTGCAGAGCTTTCCAGCTGGTTTACCAGTGGCTCTTTGGAGCCTGCCATGCATGTCACACTGACCTTACAAATGTCATTACCCAAGCTCTAGAAATCCACAGCCCTGCCTCTCAGCCCCCTCATGGAGATCAGTGACAGCACCAGGGAAAAGCCCAAACAAAAATCACCCAAAATGTCAGGTCCAGCAGGTCAGGACCTGGAATTTCTCAGCTGATGAAGTGAACTGAATGAATCACTTCGGAAACACTTGGAAATAAAAGCCACATCCCACCTGGCCTAGGGTACAAGGATCCTGTGTGCCAGAAGGTGATGAGTCAAGGACCCCAAAGCCACTGACTGTCTCTAAAAGTAATTAAAAGTTTTAAACGCAGAGGTAGGTTTGGGAGACTTCCTGGTTCCATGTACCAGACAAGGATTCTGTGTGAGCCCAACCAGACCCATGGCTGCTGTGCATCTCTGCTGGCTCTGCAGTGCTCAGCAGCAGGTCTGCTGTGCTCTTTCTGCTGCATGAGGGCATTGGCTGCCCCCAGCATGAGCTCTGGCCCTGCAGGGAGCTGCAAGGAGTGAGGATGGGGACAGCTCAACCCTGGCTTGGCTTCTGAGGTACTGAGCTTTGAGCAAGCCTGGGCTTCTTGGGGGTGCCATCTGCTTCTAAAGGGCAGAAAAACTTCCTGCATCACATTCTGATAACACTTTGCCAACCTCCCCAAAGCCATTTATAGACATCTGTGCCTGGAAGAAGAGTTTCTCATCTTCACCCGTGCTGCGTATTTCTTTCACCTGCTGCTGGTTCTTTCACCTCTTTTCTTCCGTATCACAGCATGGCTCAGGCTGGCAGGGAGCTGAGCTGCTCCACCCTCCCTACCATGCCCAGGGACACCTCCCAGATACACTCAGCTGCTCAAGGCCTCATCTAGCCTGGCCTGCAGCACCCCAAGCAAGGAGGCAACCACAGCCTCCCTGGGCAGCCTGTGCCACACTCTCACCACCCTCACACTCAACAACTTCTTCCTCAGCTCCAGTCTAACTCTGCTCTGCCTCAGCTCTAAACCATTGCCCCTGGACTGTCTCTGATGCAAAGTCCCTCTGCAGCCTTCCTAGAGGATCCCTGTAGGACCCTACTTCTCCCTTTCTCTTCTTTCCTCTCTTCATAGTTAGCTTCTACCCATAACAACTGCTCCATAGCTCTTCTGCAGGACCATGCAGACCAAAATGCAAAGCTCAGGCAAGTAGGATGGGTTCATTTCCTTGCTTTGAAACCATCTTGCCCAGCCTCCTTCCTTGATAAGAAAGGGCTTTGTTTACTTCAGAGTAAAAAGGAATTTGCACCTCATTCCTACAAAATCATGTGTGCAATGCTCTTCGGGTGGGAGGGGGCAGTGAAATCTGAGTGTATAAATGCACTTAGGTGTCCCTGCCTGTGGTGGGGGTTTGGAACTAGATGACCTTCGAGGTCCATTCCAGCCTAAAGCATTCTATGATTCTATTCTATGATTCTGTGCTTGCAGGCCTGTGGCCTCAGTCTTTAGGTGACGCATTTCCAGGCCTTGTCACGGACTGTTTGTGCTCTCAGGCACACTGCCTTTGAAGCTCTCAGATTCATGCCATGCAGAAGGAAAAGTGATGCTCATCCCCTGGCCACGGGCACACACTGCTGCTCTGGCTGCTAATGCCAGCAGTGCAGGTGTAGGTGCTCAGAACAGGCAGGGTGGTCCTGAGTGTCTCTCTGCCTGAGGAGTCCATGGGCCAGCTGAGGAAATGGGTCTGTGCTAGGAGCTGGTGCCAAGGGAGTGGCTGGTGTGGAGGAGTGCAGCCAGCAGGGTTTATCCCATCTCTCTTTAGCAGCTGAAACTACTGAGATGGTCTTTGTCTTAGCTTAGCAAGAAGCTTCTGCTGAGTATGGTAAGCTCAACATCAGCCCAGAGGTGAGTGGTTTGAACACAGAAATGAAAGCACACCAAGGACATTTGCATTAGTGTGCTCTGCAGTGCTTCTGCCTGGAACAGGGAGCAAACTTCTCTGTGCCTGGTTAGAATTCTGCAGAACTTGATGCCAGTCTCCAAAGCCAGGCAGGCTCTACGCACCTTTCTCTGTGCACCTTTACTATGTCTTTTAAAGAGTGTGACTCAGAGGTTCATGGAATGGTTTGGGTTGCAAGGGACCTTGAGGATCACCACTTCCAACCCCTGCTGTGGGCAGGAACAGGAACACCTCTCAGCTACACTCAGCTGCTCAAGGCCTCATCCAGCCTGGCCTGCAGCACCCCCAGCAAGGAGGTAGCCACAGCCTCCCTGGGCGGCCTGTGTCAGTGTCTCCCCACCCTGTCAAGAATTTCTTCCTCATCTCCAGTCTCAATCTGCCCTGCTCAAGCTCCAATCCATTCCCTCTTCTCCTGTTGCTGCAAGCCTCTGTCAGAAGTCCCTTCCTGGCTCTCTTGTGTCCCCATCGGTACTGGAAGGCCTTTCCATTCTGTACTTTATTACTCAGTGTTTTCAGGCCATGCTGCTGTGCAGACTCTGGGATGCCACAGTCTGGTGAGTGTGGCTCTGCAGGCTGCAGTGTCAGCACTGCTTTGTAGCAGCCTGCCACAAGCTGTGCGTGCAGGTCCTGAGAGGAACCCAAATGTGCTCTGACTTAGACATGAGCACTTCTCTTTTGCTTTAGATCGGAAATAGTCACCTGCAAAAGCAGCTGTGTGCATGCAAAGGTTGGTGACTTGCTCTTGGCTGATAGATCCCAGGATCCCAGGATGTCAGGGGTTGGAAGGGACCCAAAGAGATCACTGAGTCCAACTCCCCCTGCCAGAGCAGGACCAGACGATCCAGCTCACGGCACACAGGAACACATCCAGACAGGCCTGGAAAGGCTCCAGAGAAGGAGAGTCCACAACCTCTCTGGGCAGCCTGTGCCAGGGCTCTGGGACCCTCACAGTCAAGAAGTTGCCCATCGTGTGGAGCAGCAGCTGGAGAAGCCAAGCCTCCTGCAGAGCAGCAGCTGGCAGTCCAGGCACTCCCTGCCAAGCTGGAGCTGGAGCAGAGCTCTGCAGTTCCTAATGCAAACCTGTGTCTGCAGTCACAGTTTGTTCTGGAGCCTTTCCAGGGCATTGTCACTGTGTGAGCTAGAAAGGGAAGCTCCAGAGGGTATTTTTAATCACTTTTACCTCTATTAACAATGTGATGCTATTTGCACTGTTCCTGTGACAGAAATAGGGAGCTGCCAGGGGCCCCAGCACTGATGGTCTGAGTGCACAGCAGGGAAGGGCAGTGGGCAGGAGCAGGCAGGGCAAGCTCAAAGGGAAGGACAAGACACTGTGCTTTTGTCCTTTCTTCCAGGGGGGAAATAAACTGTCTCCACTTTTGATAAGCTCTTCTTTTGATCTTTGTTTGCAATAATTAGGGTCAGACACAAAGTTATTTCATGAACCCTTTTAGCTGCAGTCCCCTCCAAGCTCATTAGAATATTTGTCCTGCACAACCGCCCACTTAAATTAAGGGGGTTTATGATTTATTTATGATAGTTATTATTTATCCTATTTATTATTTATCTTATTTGTTATTTATACTTATGATGACAGGAGGTGGTGGAAGCCCCATCCCTGGAGGCCTTTAAGGCCAGGCTGGATGTGGCTGTGAGCAACCTGATCTAGTGTGACGTGTCCCTGCCCATGCAGGGGGGTTGGAACTGGATGGTCCTTGAGGTCCCCTCCAGCCCTGACAATCCTGTGATGCTGGCTAATCTGCAAAGGGCCTTGGTATTGGCAGATGTGGGGCAGAGGAAAGAGACTGGTTTTAATTTTCCTTGGTCTTTTCCAATAGGTGAAAAAATAAAACTGCACACAAAAAAACTGCCTATGGCAGGGGATTGGAACTAGATGATCCTTGAGATCCCTTCCAACCTTACCATTCTATAATTCTATGATTCTAAAAGACATAAAGATTTCTTTTCTGCCTGTATGATATCAATATTTGAAGATGTCATCACCTATGGGGAGGAGTCAAGATAGGAATATCTATCACACTCTGCTCCTCTGTAATTTAGATGGTTTGGAAATTACACTGAAAGACAAATTGGTTCCAGCCACTCAAAGAAACCCTGGGAAATGACAAATTGGTATCCAGCTGGACTATGTTGGAAGCATAGCTGGAGTGCTACCTGCTCCTGCTGCAGGTGTTGCGCTAAAGAACAAAGATGGTTTTCCTTGGTTACAAAGCCAGAATTTGCCCTAAGCAAGGAAAAAACCCAAAACAACTCCAAAACAACTCCAAACCAACTCCAGTGGAAGGCAACTCAGGATTAGCTGCAAATATCTGAGAAGTTAAGGCCACTGCAGATCTGTGCCCAGGAGCCCAGGGTACTGCAGAGCCACACATCCCACGCTCCTGGGCTGCAGGCAGCAGCTGCGTTGATGTCTTCACAGAGCTGTGCCATGCAGCATGCTGGCATCACAGCAAACGGCCCCAAATTCAAGGCTATGGATTTCTGTTCACATCACAGTTCATTCAGAGGGGTTCAAGGACCACTGCAACAACCTAAACTACAAATCCTGCTCAGAAGTCCTGCAATCTCTGGCATTTATCCCTGGCCTCCCTTAGGGGCTCACCTGGATTTTAACATTTCCAGTGACAAACACCTTCAGAGTTTCAAAGCTGGCAAATTACTTTGGAGTTTAAGATCACAGACTCCAAGAGTGGCTCAGGCTGGCAGGGAGCTCAGAGTTCATCCCCTCCACCCTCCCCACCATGCCCAGGGATATCTCCCACCTACACTCAGCTGCTCAAGGCCTCATCCAGCCTGGCCTGCAGCACCCCCAGCAAGGAGGCAGCCACAGTCTCCCTGGGCAGCCTGTGCCACACTCTCACCACCCTCACACTCAACAACTTCTGCCTCAGCTCCACTCTCAGCCTGCTCTGCCTCAGCTCCAAACCATTGCCCCTTGGCCTGTCTCTAGCCCCCCTGATGCAAAGGCCCTCTGCAGCCTTCCTGTAGGCTCCCTTCAGCTCTTGGCAGGCAGCTCTGAGGTGTCCCTGGAGCCTTCTCCTCTGCAGGCTGCACCTCCCCAGCTCCCTCAGCCTGTGCTCACAGCAGAGCTGCTCCAGCCCTTGCAGCATCTTTGTGGCCTCCTCTGGCCTCCCTCCAGCAGCTCTGTGTCCTTCTCCTGCTGGGGACAGCAGCACTGAACACAGCTGTGTGACTTAATCCAGATTTTGATTCTCATCTAAGAGGATCTGTATCTGGTTTTGCAGCTTCTTCATGCCTTTGTCTGTCATCTAGGGCCTTCTTTTGTGTCCTGAAGATTCAGCCAAGCTGTGGGATTGCAAGGAGAGCTCCAGGATGCAAAGCTCTAACATGCCTGCTGCTGCCAAGGACAAAAGTGCTCACCTATTCTTTGCTGGGCCACAAAATTGTCACGGAAAGGCCATTTGGTGCTTGCAGATTAGCAAGATATCCTCACTGTCAGTAACTCCCCAAAGTGTGCAGAGCCATTTACTGGAAATGCAGCATGCTACTGGAGGGACCCAAACTGCTGAATCCTTGTGTCTGCAGTGGAAGGCAGCCTGCTCTTATCAGCTGAGGTGATACAGCCTAAACAAAGGGCAATAATCTGCCACTGGAATTCCAGGAAAGGAAGCTTAAGGCGAGCTTCCTGATTTCATCTTACAAAAATAGCGAGGTTGAGAGGATAAATTAATCACTCAGGAGAGCAGAGCTGGCTCCAGTCAGTTAAAGCAGCCCATAAAAATGTCAGAGTATCCCTTTGTGACACTGACCTGCAAAACCCAGGGCAGGGCTGAAAGGGACCTGGGGAGAGGCTCTCCAGAGACACCTTTGCTGAACATCTCACGTCCCACTCTGGAACTGCTGGAGACAGCTGCATGGCCACTGCTCATACAGTTCCTTCCAGCACCTGCTTTTGGTGGACCAGGAAAGGGCTTCTCAGAAGTACTTTTGGAGCTCCTGCTTCAGGGAGACATCAGCAAGCCAGAGATGCATAGAAATTAAAGAGGAAAAAAGCACCACTACTGTGAGCCCTAAGAGAAGGGTTTGATAGGGTCAGTAGGAGTTCACTTTGACTTCCTGACAGCAGCTCTCATTCCAACAGGGAAGAGACACAGAAACTGAAAGGGACACCTTTGGCTCAAGACACTTGCCAAGTCCTTAGGGACTGAGCAAGAGAGATGGTCCTGTGCCAGGATGGAGCTGTTGTAAGGCTGCCCCAGCTCTAGCTCCTGCCCTGCACTTGTGCCAGGATGGAGCCGTTGTAAGGTTGCCCCAGCTCTAGCCTCTGCCCTGCACTTGTGCCAGGATGGAGCTGTTGTAAGGCTGCCCCAGCTCTAGCTCCTGCAGATGTGTCACCTGTCAACACTTCTAAATGCAGCCAACATGCCAAGTGTCCCAGTGCAAGCAAGGCAGTGCCCAGCTGTGAGTGCAGGTCTCTGCTGTGCTCCTGCCACACCAGCAGGAAGACAGAGGAGAAGCTGCCCTTGCACTGCCATAAGCTCACAGGAGGATGTCCAGGGGCCATCCACATCAGAGGGACATGCTCTGCAAGCTTCCTGAGCTCCTGCATCTCCTCCATCCAGCAACAGTCCTTGGCTGGAAGGGCTTCACCTCACACCTGGGCACTTTTAGAACAGCTTTGTGCAGCAGCAGCCCAAAGTGCCTGCAGTTCCTGAAGCCTTCCAGCTGTGTGGAGGAGCCACCTATGGATGGGAGCCTGTCTGTTCCCTCAGGCACGACCTCAGAACAGTGATTGGCACTTTTATGCCAGGCTGTGGGCTGCTGGGTTGGTTGGGTTGTTGCCCTCCAGTTTGTTCCTCAGTTTCCTTCTGCTTGTGACGTTGTAGGGATTTCAGCTCCTCTTACTAGCATGTGAAGCTGCTCAGGATGGGCATCAGGGAGGGACTTCTTGTGACTGACGTGAGAGCTGCCAGAAGAGACCAAGGAGAGGCAGGGCTGGGGAAGCATCACAGCTGTGCAGTTCAGAGATCTAAGACAAGGGTAGCTGTGGATGACTGACAGCAGCTGTGGTTGGAAGAGCAGAAGCTCCAATACCAAACTCTATTTTATTAGCTAACACTGACCTATATTTTGTTCACTTCTGATCCTTTGGACAACTCAAGGACAGGATTAACAAGTTTAATTTAACACTTTGATGTTTTCTTTAATGCTGAGAAGTGAAGAATAAGTGAGGAATCACTTCTGTGGATAGAAACAGATGTGAAGAAGAGGTAAAGAGATGGCACAAAAATCCTAAGGCACGTGGACCTTCCCCTTGCCTAGAGCCTGCTTCCATAGCAGCAGTTCAGAGATGCCACTGGAGGTGTCAGAGGCTGCCCTGATTGCTGCTGGGCATCAGATCAGTGCTTTGTGGGCATGGGTGTCCAAAGAGGCAAGTTCACGACAATCAGCAAAGAATGCAGTCTGCCCCCTCTCTGCTGTGGGACCTCAGGGGATGCAGACAGCTGTGAGTGATGAGGCAGCAGTCTGTGATGAGTAAGGATGGGATGGAGCCTGGGAGTCACGATGGAATTGCCTGCTTTGGACCCAGATGTGCTCTCTGGGTGTGAGTGCTTCAGCTGCCAGCTCTGCTTTGTTTTGGCCCTGGGAGGGAGAGTCTTGGTTGCCTCCCTTTGCAGGCCGAGCTGCAGTTTCAGATATGGTTCAGAAGGTCCACTGCAGAGAAGACAATGGATGAACATGAGAAGGAACATGCTCAGCCAGGCTTGTGAGAGACTTTTCCTACATACTTAGTGGCTTGGGTAATTCTTCTCTCTGGGAGAAGGCTGTCAAACCCTGTGCACTGAGTTCACAACAGTCCTGCTTTCCCCAGCCATTCCTGACACAGGACAGCATTCCCTGGTCATTACTGCCACAGACTGCTTAGGGATCACTGAATCGCTTGGGTTGGAAAAGACCTTCAAGGTCATCCAGTCCAGCCATTGGCCCTACTCTGCCAGGTTCACCATTAGCCATGTAGCCAAGCACCATATCTACACAGTTTCTAAAGACACCTAGGGATGGTGACACAACCACCTGCTGTGGCAGCCTGACAACTTTTCCAGTGAAAGACTTTCTTCTAATGTCCAGCCTAGACCTCCTCTGGTGCAGCTGGAGGCCATCCATTCCTGCAATAACCCACCTCATGACAACCTCCTTTCAGGACGCAGTTGTAGAGAGCAAGAAGGTCATTGACAGCCAAGCTACTGTAGCCTACCTAAGGGCTTAGAGCTTCCCTAGGGACAGGAAAATAACAAAGCAAGTAGCTGTCTGGTTGCAGTTCTGGGTTGGGTTCAGAAGATGACACCAAATCAGGAGCAGGTGTGGAGCTGCTGGAGGGCAGAAGGGCTCTGCAGAGGGACCTGGGCAGGCTGGATGGGTGAGCAGAGGCCAATGGGATGAGA
>VWYK01059605.1:0-11104 GCA_013399775.1 Semnornis frantzii | reverse complement strand
AAATAAAATAAAATAAAATAAAATAAAGTAAAATAAAATTAAAAAATAGAGGTGGGGGTGTAATTTTAGACATAACTGTTTTGTATGTTGGTTGGGTCTGTTGGCTTAGCTCCCTGCACATGTTAAAAAGCAGCACATTTACTAGCCTTTGTTTTTACACAAGTGAACAGTGAGTGGCCTCGAATAATCTGGGTGGAAAATAGCTTGAAAAGATGATTTTTCTGTTGTAAAAGTGCATGGATTTTTGGAGTTGTCTGGTTGTCTGGAGCAATTTCACAGAAACAAGAGCAGATTAAAGGAGGTAATGACATGTTTGTAATTTCATTCCTAAGGCTCACGGTGTCCTTGCCTCTGTCTAGTTTTCAGCCCAAAGATAAATCAAGGGCTTCAATTTCCAAATCTGTCATGGAAGCTTCACAAATAAAAACGCTGACAAAAAATATCTGCTTTTAAATGGCTACTTGCAAGCACTGACAACTAGCAGTCTATACATCTTTTACTTTACAGGGGAAAGAAGCAGTGTGTGTTGCCAGGAAAAATGAACAGGAGAAAGGCAGTGCTCCTGAAGTTAAAGTAATAGAAAAAGCATGACAACAATAAACCATTTACAGTCATGCTTTGAATGCTAGATGAAAATAGATTTCAGGTGGTGTATTAACAAAGCTTCACAACTGACTGGTGTGGGGGAAAAAAAAATGGGTATGGAGTTAGAATATGAAGTAGAGACCATGTGGACAAGCAAAATTCCATCCCACCCTCAGCTGCCCTCGCAGCTGCTGTGGCTGCTCCACATGGGCTCCACTGTGCCCACAGAGAGAGCCTGTGCGTGACTGAGGAGGAGTGGGAAACAGACACCATGAAAACCAGCACAGATTATTCTGGCTAATGCTGAATAATTTGCTGTATCTGCTAGCTGCAGGCTCTAGCTTTTGCAGGGTATGAATTCCAATTAGAAAGGAGAGCTGGAGCAGCTGGTAGAAATGGGTAAACTAGGGCACTTTCTTTGCTAAAACTAGGAGTGACAGAGCTTGATCTAGCAGCAGAGTCCCTGAACTCCCAGAGACCTTCTCCATGGCCCTGTGTGCTGTGCCCCAGAAGGACAGTATCTGATGGTCGTGCCTGCAAGTCTCTGGCTTGTGAGATTGAATTTCATAGGAAGATTTGTGATGGTTTGGGAGTTCCCCGTCCCCCCACACTTGTAAAATAACCCAGACTAGAAATCAGCCGGGCTGGAAGTTAAGAGATGAAGCTCTATTTACAGCTCAGCACAATATACAAGCAAATATATACACTATAGACAGGAATAGTTACAGAAATACACAAGTTTAAGGTAATAGAGACACACAACTCCCCTCCCAGAAATCAGAGACCCCAGGAGGGGCTCCCAACCACCCTTCCACCTTCTCCCCACCTCCACACCTTACCCCAAGATTTGCCTTACGCGCAAGGGGGATCGGCTGGGGAGGGTTAGAAGAAAAGTGGTTAGTGAAGTTATTCAGCAGAGAAGAGAAGCCAGAGCTGCTAGAGAGCCCCAGAAGCCGCTTGCCCCGTGAAGCTGCTAGCCCAAGACCCAAGTGCCTCGTGACCCAGACTGCCCCCTCGAGACACTCTCTTATCTTCTTTGTTTTGGGTTCCTTATTCCTAAACATCTCAGCAAACCTATGAGTGAAGTAGACATCACCATTGTTTTCCTTCACAGCCTATAGTATAATTTTCTCTATTAAAATATTCCAATTAGCTCAAACCAGCACAAGATTATAGAGACATATCATGTCCCTGAATTTCTCCTGTAAACTTGCTGTCATTCCAGGTGGAATAGTGTGAGTCACGACACCCACACTATGGCCAGGTTAGCTGACATCATGAAAAATTTGACCTGCTTAATCCTGCAGCTGGAAGGGTAACTCATCATGCAGGCTGTGTAGGGCTCTGGCCCTGGCAAGATCTGAACTAATGTGTCAAAATAAATGCAGCAATCCACCCACGAGCTCTTCCCAGGAGAAGCCTTGCTCTTTATATCCTGCTAACATGTCTACTTGTGTGTGCTTAACGCCTTCCAGTCAGCTCACCTCCTCAAGACTGGTAAGCCTGAAGAAGGAAAGCCAGCAGTTCCCACACCCAGGGAATGAAGAATACATGCCCTAGGTAGGCGAAATGCCCCACGTACATTTATTCCATGCACAAGCACATCAACTGTACAGCAGTGCTGGAACTGAGCTGTGCACATGCTGTGGTGGGACCTGCCATGGCTGTGTTTTCTGTTCTAGAAGGGACCTTGCTCATATTCTACACAGCAGAAAAATGGCCACAATCTGCCTGGATCTGATTTTTAAGACAGAGGACATAGAATCATAGAATGGTAAGGTTGGAAGGGACCTCAAAGATCATCCAGTTCCAACCCCCTGCCATAGGCAGGGACACCTCCCACTAGCACAGGTCACTCAAGGGCTCCTCCAACCTGGCCTTGAACACCTCCAGGGAGGGAGCAGCCACAACCTCCCTGGGCAACCTGTGCCAGTGTCTCACCACCCTCACTGCAAACAACTTCCTCCTAGGATCCACTTTCAACCTCCCCTCTGCCAGTTCAAACCCATTGCCCCTTGTCCTGTCATTACAAGACTTTGTCAATAGTCCCTCCCCAGCCTTCCTGTAGGCTCCCTTCAGATACTGGAAGGCTACTATAAGGTCTCCTCGAATCCTTAACATGGCAAATGAAACTTGCATCTAGTGTATCCTGTAGATGAGAAAGGATGGACTATAAAAGACAGAGGACTAACTGAAATAGGGATTTGTTGCTAACTAAATGTTGCCTAACTGAAATAGGAACTATTTCAAATGCAAGAAAACTGTGTGTGGGACAAAACATCTTTCTAGAACAGGAAACTTGTACAGATACTGCTGCCTTCTACTGATGGTTATATAAAACCTGCTCAATACTTCATCACTTCAATCTTTGTCAGCTGTTTGGATTCAAAACCAGTCTGGTTAAGGTGAATGTTCTCATTTTGCTCTTCACAGCTTCTGTTTGAAGGTCAGGCAAACCCCGTGTACCTCGCTCTTCTAATTTGGCTTCCACTTTTATCACAGTTGTGAAAGAAAAGGTGAGGAAATTTTTTACTTCAAGTAGAGGCCTTGCCACCTCAAAGCCACTGAAAGACAAGGCGCAGTAAGTAGCTATCACTGAGTTTTTATTTCAGGGAAAATTTTACTGAAAAGAATGCTTTAATCTGCAGACCTAGAAAGTAATCTGCGAATAAGAGAAAAAAGAGTTAGTATTTTTAGGGCATATGATCTGTTCAAAGGGCTGTGCACGGTGCTAAGGCACAGCCATTAACAAATTGATCTTCAGCCCCTGCGCACAGTTAAGCAAGAAAGTTTTTACAGATGGGAAGACTGAGACAAAAAGTCTTGCCTGAGGCTACTGGGAAGTCACCATCTCCCAGTCTCCCCGTGTCATTCCTCCAGACAAGACTGCCAATCACCCAAAAATTATTTGAAGACCCTTATGAGACTTCAAAAAAAAAAAAAAAGACCATGAAATAAATAGAAGAGCAAAAAGCCTGAGCAGTTCCCCCGCATTTTGTGCGCTGGGGTCTGCAGAGCTAAGGCATTGATGTTTTGGTAAAGCTAACACTAAAGGCATGAAGTTTTATCATCAATATCAGATCATTGCCCATCTCAGTAATCACTGGACTGTGTGTTTGATAAAAGAACGTTTGAGAACTGCTAGGCTGTTATTATATATAATTGCTCTTTACAATGACTGGGTATCTCTAGTGAAAATGAATTGGTGATCTCCACTGTAGCAGAATCTATTAAATAATTGGAGAGCATGGCTAGTATCTTTGATGTTGAAAGGGAGAAATTCAATAAGCAGTCTCATCAGGCTTTCTAACACAGCAGAAAGAAAGGGCTGCAGGCAGGAGCATACTGACACTACAGGTCAGTGAAGGTTTATGGATTTGTGTGCCTTAGAAAAGAGGCAGAACCTAGCTGTACAGGACTGTTGAACCATTAGATACCTCAGGGGGTGTCAAGAGTATTGTTGTGTAGCCTTCTAAAAATATAAATGGTAGGGCCAGACATCAAATATTTCTCCCTCGCCTAGATTCTACGAGAATATTGTGTGTCCTGAGGAGATGTCAGAACTGTGCTTCAGCTGTTTTGCTACTTGACACTGGCACATTATCCTTAAAAGATTCATTTTCACATTTATTAACCCGTTTCTAGCTCACGGACTCACATCTTTCCATCAAAGAAGTGCCTGTTTGTCTTTGAATTAATAGCTTAGATCTATATAGTGTCCTTCTTTACAAAAAAAGTATTCAGCTTCCTCTGCTAGATGGAAGACAGCTGGCAGGTACTTAGTACATTGCCCTGGGAGGAGAGTACTTGGCTGAAGAAAGCACACACACAAAAATTTCTTATTCTCTTTTAACAAGAGATACCCTAGGACTTTTAATGTGACCATGGGACTGGCTTTTACTGGCTCCTCTGAAAAATCTGTGCACAATACACTTCCTGATGCACTCTTTATCTGGAAGGCTGAAGGAAGAAAATGGATCAAGGGGCTTTAGGGATCAAATCATGCCTCCCTAATGTTCAGAGTAACATTTGTGCTGGCATTGGGCTATAAGGAAGGACATTTGAAGAAACAGTTGAGAAGAAGAGGTTAGTGATTTCCTCTGTAAAACTGGAGAGTAAAACAGGGCAAAGCACCCCAGTGGCAGAGTTAGTTGTTGCTTTTGTGCTGTACTGGGGCAGTTGGTACATGATACTGGGACAGCATCACAGTTGACTACCCCACAACTGTATGGTGGCCAGTTCCTGTTTGACATCTCATTTGTTCCACCAGCCTTGAGTCAGCCAAATTGGAGGAAACTGGTCAGGAGAAAGCATGAACACTCTGCCCGTGGTAATCTCTAGGGCAGGAAACCAGTCTTAGTGGTTCCTCTGATCAGCACCCAGAGTGAGTAGCAAAGCAGCGACAAAGACAATTGCTGCCAGGATATGTGTGCAAGTGAGTGGTGTGACGGATAAGCTGGAAGGACCTTGATCTCATTCTCTATGAGGCCCTCTATCAGTCCTGAAGCTAAGTGGCATTGGCTTGCTGCAAGCACAAAAGTGAGTTCAGACCAGTGCCCTCACAAACGGACATCCAAGTCCTTCTGACCTCCAGGACATTTTTTAAGCTATTGTTTGTTCTTTTTCTTGATAGGGTATTGAAAAATCCTCCAGACTGTGGTATGTGCTACACAGGTCTATTGCACAATGCTTACAGTGTGTTTCAGAGTCCACATTACTGGTGCTCTGTATCAGTCCACTTATTCCCATTAACTGTTTGTTTCAAAAGTCATAAATACAGAGATAAATTTAATCAGCAATTGTTTTCCAAAGATTCTCACATTTAGTGAGACATATCTGTATAATATGATGATTTAAGCATAGAATCATAGAATGGTAAGGTTGGAAGGGACATCAAGGATCATCTAGTTCCACCCCCCTGCCATAGGCAGGGACACCTCCCACTAGCACAGGTCACTCAAGGCCTCCTCCAACCTGGCCTTGAACACCTCCAGGGAGGGAGCAGCCACAGTCTCCCTGGGCAACCTGTGCCAGCGTCTCACCACCCTCACTCCAAACAACTTCCTCCTAACATCCAGTTTCAATCTCCCCTCTGCCAGTTCAAACCCATTGCCCCTTGTCCTGTCATTACAAGATCTTGTCAATAGTCCCTCCCCAACCTTCCTGTAGCCCCCTTCAGATCCTGGAAGGCTACTCTAAGGTCTCCTGGAAGCCTTCTCTTCTCCAGGCTGCAGAGCCCCAACTCTCTCAGCCTGTCCTCACAGCAGAGCTGCTGCAGCCCTCTGATCATCTTCATAGCCTCCTCTGGACCCACTCCAACACTTCCATGTCCTTCCTGTGCTGGGGACTCCAGAACTGCACACAGGACTCCAGATGGGGTCTGAGGAGAGCAGAGCAAAGGGGCAGAATCCCCTCCCTTGCCCTGCTGCCCACATTGCTCTTGCTGCAGCCCAGAACTTGGTTGGCTGTCTGGGCTGCACTCACACTGCAGGCTCATGTTGAGCACTTCAAGAATCATCTAAATATAAAATAATTTTTTGTTTGATTTGTTTTATGTTAAACCAGGCGAGGGAGACGTCTAAAGGAGAGGTAGATTTATAGTATGTAACTTAATGCTTTTTCAGAAGTCTCAAATGAAGTTGGATTGCTCACAAAACCTTCCCTTCCTTGTCCACCTTCTTGAAGCTTTAGCAAATTAAATGGCAAAGCCATACACAGATCAAAGAGAATGTTAAACCATAATTTTTTGATTCACGTTCTCTTGTAGGATCAGTAACTTTTCATCTTGGATGCAGTGTCTTGATTAGCATTTTTTTTTCTTTAGGTCTCTGCTGTGCTACAGTGTGTCTATTAAAATTGCTTTGCAGATTTATAACTCTCCGCCACAACGAGGAACTGGAGCCTCCATGTTGTAGAAACAAAGCTTCACTTGGAGTATGTGATTAAAAAAGGATAGAGTGCAGGAAAGAAAAGGAACCCCAAGAGCATACTGTGCTTCAAATATTGATCCATGTTTTAGACATTTCTTAAAGTGTCACTTACAGGTATTGGGTTCTGAAGGAAAACAATAACAAGTTTTTATTTTTGGATCAGCTTCCAAGATACCCCAAAACTTTTGCACTTGAGTTTTACTGGTGTATGCTCAGCCACAACAGGGCAG
Source organism: Semnornis frantzii (assembly GCA_013399775.1). Lineage (NCBI taxonomy): Eukaryota > Metazoa > Chordata > Aves > Piciformes > Ramphastidae > Semnornis > Semnornis frantzii. The sequence goes on along the minus strand of VWYK01059605.1, from coordinate 4,359 downwards.
ATCATCTACGTTAGAACTTGGCAGTGGATAGATTCATAATTCTGAACTTGCAGTTCTTGAGGGCTCAGGCTTTAAATCTCTTCTCCTGTGAGGCAGAGTATGAGGTGAACACAGCTAGAAATCAGGGTGTATGTGTCCTATTTGTTTGGCAGTCAACTTTATTGCTTCGAGGTGGCCATCTTGTTATGCACAGCGTTCCAGCTACTCTTCAATAACATGTCTCAATTATATCTTCTTTTCTCCTTTCCTTTTTATGTTTTTATTGCCTCTGCTACGTCTTTACCATAAAATCATAGAATACTTTGGTTTGGAGAGGACTCTCAGATGTCATCTAGTCCAACCCCTCTGCAGTGAGCAGGGGCATCTTCAACTAGATCAGGTTATCTAGGGCCCCATCCAACTGGACCTTGAGTGTTTCTAGGGACAGGACATTCACCACCTCTCTAGGCAACCTGTGCTAATGTTTCACTATACCTACTGTAAAAAAAATTCTTCCTTGTCTCTAACCTAAATCTGCACTATTTTCAGTTAAATCCATTACCCCTTTTCCTGTTGGAACAGCCCGTGCTAGAAAGTGTTCCTATCTTTCTTATAGGCCCCTTTCAGGAACTGAAAGTCTGGAATAAGATCTCCCCAGAGACTTCTCTTGTGCAGGCTGAACAACCTCAACTCTCTCAGCCTTTCACCACTAAAATGGTGCTCCAGTCCTCTGGTCACTTTTGTGGCCCTCCTCTGGGCCAGTCTAACAAGTCCCTGTCTTTCTTGTGCTGAGGACTCCAGAGCTGGAAAGAGGACACAGGTGGAGTCTCACCAGAGCAGGGGAGAGAATCATCTCCCTCGATCTGCTGGCCACATTTCTTGTGATGCAGCACAGCATATGATTGACCTTCATAACTGCAAGCACACATTGCTGGCTCATGTCCAGGTTTTCATCCAGCAGTACCCCCAAGTTCTTCTCCAGAGCAGCTGCTCTCAATCCCTTCATCCTTTAGCCTTCTGCACCACTGCAGACTTGCTGAGGGCGTACTGGATCCCACCGTCTAGGTCATCGATGAAGGTATTGAACAGCACTGGGCCCAGTACAGACCTCTGAAGGATCCCATTTGTCACCAATCTCCTTCCATACATTGACCCATGGACCACTACCCTTCTAGATATGACCATCCAACCAATTTATTACCCACCAAGCAGTCCACACATCAAATCCATATCTCTCTAATTTAGAGGGGAAGATGTTGCTGTTGGTTGAACCAAAGGCTCTTTCCTTGTCCACTGATGTAGTCATTCCATCATAGAAGCCCCTGGGTTGGTGAAACAGGAATTGCCCTTAGTGAAGCCATACCTACTGTCTCAAATGACCTCCCTGTCCACCATGTATGTTAACATGGATTCAAGGAGGATCTGCTCCATGATTAACATCATCTTGGTCTGGATGAAAAATAGTGTGTCCAGCAGGAGTAGGGAAGTGATTGTGCCCCTGCACTCGGCACTGGTGAGACAGCACCTCAAATATGTGTTCAGTTTTGTGCATAGCTGTAGAAGGGAGAGGTTGTGTTGCTGCAGCAGGTCCAGAGGGGGGCAACAGAGATGGCGATGGGTCTGGAGAACAACTATTATGAGGAGTAGCTGAAGAGAATTGGGTTTTTTCAGTCTGGAGAAGAGGAGGCTGAGGGGAAACTTCATTGTTCTTGTAGAGTAATTATAGAATCATAGAATCCTAGAATAGTAAGGTTGGAAAGTACCTTGAGGATCATCCAGTTCCAATCCCCTGCCATGGGCAGGGACACCTCCCACTAGAACAGGTCACTCAAGGCCTCCTCCAACCTGGCCTTGAACACCTCCAAGGAGAGAGCAACCGCAAGCTCCCTGGGCAACCCGTGCCAGTGTCTCACCACCCTCACTGCAAACAACTTCCTAACATTCAGTCTAAATTTTCCCTCTGTCAGTTTAAACCCATTGCCCCTTGTCCTGTCATTGCAAGACCTTGCCAGTAGTCCCTCCCCAGCCCTCCTGTAGGCCCCTTCAGATACTGGAAGGCTACTCTAAGGTCCCCTTGACACCTTCTCTTCTCCAGGCTTGCAAAGCCCCAACTCCTGTCCTCAAATACCTGAAAGGAGGTTGTAATGAGGAAGCTGTCTCTTCTCTCAAGTAACTAGCAATAAGTCAAGAGGAAATGGCCTCAAACTGTGCCAAGGGAGGCTTAGATTAGATATTCGGAAAAATTTCTTTACTGGAAGAGTGACAAGGTATTGGAAAAAGCTTCTTAGGGACGTGGTGGAATCACCATTCCCAGAGGTGTTTAAAAAATATGTAGACATGACATTTCAGGACATGGATTAGTGGTCATGGTAGTGTTGGGTTGATGATTAGACTTGATCTTAGAGGTCTTTTCTAGCCCTAATGATTCTATGATTCTATCCTCCCAGATGTGGAGGCAAGGTAAATCAGTAGTTTCCATGGTCCTGCTTTCTACTCTTTTTAAAAGCAGGTGAAATGTTTCCCTTTTCTGGTCTCCAAGGATGTTACCTAACTCATGACTTTTCAAATATCATGGGGAGTGGCTTGGCAACTGCATCAACCAATTCCCTCAGGACTCTGGTATGCATCTTGTCAGGTCCCATAGACTTCTACATGTTCATGTTCCTCAGGTAGTCATGAACCTGATCTTCTCTTACGCTTGTAGGAACTTTGCTCCCTTGGTCCCTGTCTTGTGGTTCATCCACCTGAGAGGTGTGGGGAGAAGAAGTTGCCAGCGAAGGCTGTGGGGAAGCAAAGCTGCTGAGTACCTCAACCTTCTCATCTGTTATTATCTCCTTGTCAGTATTACTCATTTGAGGGGTAGAAATCAGACAGAATCACAGAATGATAGTGGTTGGAAGAGACCTCTGGAGATCATCTAGTCCAACTCCTGTCTTAGAGCAGGTTAACTTAGAGCAGGTTGCATAGGACTGTGCCCAGGCTTGTGTCTGAATATCTCAAGAGGAGAACCCCACAACATTTCTAAGAAGCCTCTGTGCACTGTACACTTTCTCTGACCTTCAATTTCTGTCTGACATACCTGTAGAAGTCCTTCTTATTAGTCTTTGCATCCTTTGGCAAGTTCAAATCCAGCTCTGTCTTGGCCTTCCTGCCCCTGTACCTACACAGCTGGGCAGTATCCCTATACTTTTCCCAGGACACTTGCCCCTGCCCTGTTTTCACTGCCTATGAATTTCTTTCTTGTGTAATTTTACCAGCAGGTCTGGAGTCATCCATGCAGGTTTTTTCCTTCCTTGTCTTATATCTTATACCCAGGGACAAAGAACTCTTATGCTCTGTGCAAAGCATCCTTAAAGATCTGAGTTCTGTTTTTCTCCTTTTAGTTGAAAGAAAAGATGACCCTTAGTTTTTAATTTGTACTTAGCTTTCTGTTTTTCCTTCAATGCCAAACACTCCTGGCTTCCAACTTCCTATTTATAAAAAAAATATGAACCAGATTTTGGTTCCCAATTTGCCTGTGCCACCTGTGTGTCATTCAATGCTCAAAGCTATTCTGCCTGGGGTCCTCCTGGAATGAGATCCCAACTCCCAGCAGCATTCATGTCAGGTCCTGAGTCCTTCCTTGCAAGTCCCTGCACAAGGCATCCAGTTAAGATCAGGACAAAGGAAAAGGAACCTCACTGATGCACCACAGAACTCTACAGTTCTTCCATGAGGATATGTTAGAAGCCGGGTGGCTACTGCCAGTTACAACAAGCCCAAATATCTCCACGTTGCAATAATAAGAACACTGCAGTGTGATTAAAAGCTGCTGTTTCTGGCTTCTGTGGCTATTTTGCTACAAATCAAGGCCCTTGGCTTAGGGAAACAATAAGTCTCTGCAAAATGTCTTTGCCATCCTTGAACTAGAAAAATCGCTAAGCAAAAACGATTTGAGTAGTTTCTTAGAGGTACCTTCCCTAAAACCCTATGCTTGCTGTGTTTCAGAAATGCTTTTTTACCTCACCAAGATTTTAAATTGGCCCATTTTATCTTTATGAAGACTTTCTATATTAAAAAAAAAAAAAAAAGTTCATTAGAAAGCTTACTGGTAGGTACTGATACTTCAAAAGCAGTTGAGGAAGTTGGTATGCTTCAGATAGTCAGGACACCCGGGGTGAGTTTCGTTTAATATTTCGACGGGGAAAAGTTCCCTATAATTAGCACAAAGAAACATTTTCTTTTATTCATTAAAAAGTTTAATGTGTTATTGCATTAAACATTGGGATCTTTTCTTAATGCCTGTCTGAGGACATCTGTTTTATATTTAGTTCTGAATGTGTAGTCTTTGCCATACTCTGCTGCTGTGAATTTACTACGTGCCTGTCGTGGTAGGCCTAG
>VWYK01059602.1:3080-31799 GCA_013399775.1 Semnornis frantzii | reverse complement strand
TGGAAGCCTCATCCATGGAGGTGCATAAGGCCAGGTCAGATGAGGTTCTAGACAGCCTGATCTAGTCTGAGGTGTCCCTGTCCATGGCAGGGGGGTTGGAACTAGATGATCCTTGTGGCCCCTTCCAACCCTGACTGATTCTATGATTCCGTGATATTGAGATTATAGACAACAAGTTCCATAAAAAAGTTTACCAGCTTCTCAGTCCCAAGCTCTTCAAATTACATTGATTTCTTTTGAATAACATTAATAAAGCAAAATTCACTTTCTGCTTGCACCACTCAGATTGATCCAAGTTAGATTAGCATTATAAGAGGTTCCTGAGAGCAACATTCCTGTTACTTGTTTTTCCAGCAGTTGAACATTACACAGGAGGTCGATGCAAAGGCTGAGAGTCATGGTAGTGTCACACAACCAAGAAACAAGGGTAATCCTGAACATCTCTGGAAAATGCTAGATCCTGGTCTGAAACTAGCACTTGTCTGGAGAGTTCTTTGCAGTTCTTCTATTGAGCTAATTCCCTTCATTATTTAGTCTCCCCATCTTACATAGTGCTGCAGTTCAGTGTGTGTCCGGGGCACAGTGAGCAACGTGAACCCAAAGGCAAGAGTTTGGTTAGTTGGTCATTATGATGGAGGCACTGAAATCTTCCTCTCCTACCCAGTTCTCTGTAAATCTCAGGCATTGAGAATCTTTCACAAAGGAAATCTCTTTTTCTGTCACATCTCACTGCATAAATTTGCCCTTGACCACATTACTTTTTTCTGTTAAATAGAGTTCACAAGGTTTCAGGTTTTACCATTTTATATGCTTTAGCACATAATGGTCATGCAGAAAGAGACTTGAAGTGTGAGTTCAAGATGTCAGCTGACCTTAAAAGTAACCATGAATTTTAGCACAGTGGTTTCTAAAGGCAGATATGGACATCTATCCGTGTTCATGTCAAGGGAAAGACAGGGTTCGGCTAGCTGAATCAGCTGATGAATATTCAATACCATGCTGATGTCATGCCCACTGTATAAGGAAAAGGTTGTCCAGGGTAAAAGAGGATGGGACTTGGAGTTCAGACTGTGACCCGTGATGCTTCCTGTTTCCTGAGGAAAGGGCTGGACAGAGAAAAGGGTGATGGGGCTAGTAGCTTAGACTGTGATGTGAGTGGCTTCCTGTTTCCAGGGGCTTTTTATTCCCCCACTAAACTCACCTTATCTCAACCCACAGTACTTTTATACCTGAGTGGGAGGCTTCTGTGAGCAGCTGTTTTTGGAACTCATCCACACACTTTTTTGGAACTGAGTTCCACACACTGTTGGTCCCTGGTGGTCTATGGATTAGATATTCCTGGTTTTCACTCAGGTGGTAGGAGTTTGATTCCCAGCCAGGGAACACCGATCAAGACAGACAGGGAGTTTTGTGAGAGCAAACTGTTGGAACTGAGATGCCAGCTGAGTCAAAACCACAAGATTAAAGTAATAATAATAATAATAATAACAACAACAATTTTTAACTCAAAAGCAACAGCAGAATCTGCCACTCCTGCTTCCATTAGAAGAGAGGAACTTGAGTAGTAAAAGCAGGTATGTTGATACTCAGTTAAGCAGTTACATAGCCCGAGTTGCAAGGGCACTAAGATACTCTGAATAAGCCTCACCTACTAAATTAAGAACTGAATTAAGATTACTAAATTAAGATTTCTGGGACAGGAACTGAAAAAAAATAATTGTGCAATACTTATACTGGGATTTGCACTTACTCATACTTGGGCCTGGATTTGATTTCAGCACATACAAAACCTCAGTAGAGACATGAAGTAGTGTACTTGGCTATTGGAGTAGTAAAGCTTTATACTCTTGTGGGTTCAACTTGCCAAGTCATTGGATCTGTACAGTCCAATAAACCCAGTTGTCCCTCTCCTCCATCTGGTTGGAGCCAGGGTTCCTCTAATTCTGACCCTAATCACTTGCATTTTGTGAAGATGCTTTGGGAGTCCCTTCAGGAGGATCAGAAGCAGTATCAGTTCTTCTGCTCTTTAGGGACAATTTTCCACTGGAAACTGGGGCATCCTTCTTCCAGGGAGAATTTCCTTGCAATTCATAGACTCACACAGCTAGGACTGAAGCAGATTTTCTGTCCCACTTCCTTATGTCCTCCTCTCCACAGTCATGTAAGCAAAACCAGAGGGTGTGCAGTGGTGTGTACCTCCCAGATTCTCCCTTGGACAGGGAAGCATCTGCTCCTAATAGCTGAAACACAGGACCACACAGGTGGAGAACATAACATGGGTTTGGATTCACTTGACCTTCCAGGACAGTTCCTTCGCAGATGAAACAGAGGCCTGTAAGAAGAGACTTGCATTTCCAAAGCCTCCTAGTCATTTCAGCCACTGTTTGTCCTTGTCCAGCTTCCAAGGCCAGAGATAAAGTGACCATTTCTGGCTCTTCCTCTTGTTCCTTTGTTGACCTTGAGTCATCCTCATCCCTTGCAAGACAAATTGATTTTCTCATATATTTTTTCTTCTGTACAGGCGCAGCTAGTACTGGCACAGGCTGGTTTCTCTGGTACAGCTGACATGCTTGCTGTTGGGGTCTGAGCACCCACAGTGCCTGCTGGTCTTCCTGTAGGTCCAGAGACCTTCTCTTGCCCACTGTGTGCTCTGAACAGCAATGAGAAGGGCTCTGCAGGCACGGGCCAGTGCTCAACACATTGCAGTGATTTCTTCCTCTTGGTAATTTCCAGGCCTACAGCAGACTTTTTCCAAGCATTTCACCAGCCTGTCAGGATTGTTCATTTGCTTAGGGGTGAAACTGCAAATGACTGGAGGTGACCACTGGCCTAGGTGCTTGCCCATACCCTCCCTCATACCCTGCCACTCAGAATTATCTAGCCCCAGTGAAGAACTCAAGGTGTTATTCTTGGGAATACCTGCATCACTTTGGACATAACCTGACATGACAATAACCAGAACAGCTAGAGCACAGTTCTAAGCCATTCCCCTGAGGTGACAAACAGTACCACAGAGAGTCCACACAGGACCCTATCGCATCAGCCCCAGCCGCCCCAGGAAAGCAAATGCAACATAGCGAACGTATCATGGAAAACCAAAAACTTACATAAAACTCTCTTAACAAGCCCCAAGCCTCTCATTATCTCTTTTCTCATTATCTCAACCCTTTCCATCTCCTGACAAAACAGGCTGTCCTGGTGAAGACAGGACACATGTGGGGATGCCAAAAAAGGGCTCCTGTGGGTTAACACAGCATCCTCTCACAAGCCCCTCTCCCTCCACACAGACAGGAGGGAACATCACACAAAACCCCTCTGGATTGAGATAAGAGTTTACTGAGATGATACACTGCACAGCTACCTTAGCAAAAGGGGAAACCGCAGCAGAAGCCAGTGATAAAAAAGTTCCCCCCACTAAAGCACACGGCAGCCCAGAGGAAAAAATCAACACCCTAAACTCAGAAGCAGCATCCTGTACAGGAAGCCTCTGGTGTTACAATCTGAACTTCAAGCCCTACGATACTTTGTTCCAGCCAGCACTTTCATTTTGAAGCTGGCACGACAGCAGCATGGTACTGAACACTCATAAGCAGATTCAGCTCAACCCAGGACAGCCAAGAAGAAGCTACAGATTGCAGTTTTGCCCTTTGTGTGAATCCTACCCTGGTAGGATTAAACACAATAGAGTGTCTTGGCCATAACAACAACAATGAAATCAAAAAGATAAAAGAAGCCTCATGAGTGCAGCTGAAAAATGGAACTGAAGGAATACAGTTTTTTCAAAGAGTTGAAAATTAGGCCTGCTCACTGCTGAGGAACACAAACAAGCTCAGGAATTCTGAGCTGGGAAGGAGAGGCACATGCAGGGACCTGCAGAAAATTAGAAAGATGATTTGGACATCTAAGTCACATTACTGCAGTATCAGACAGCCACACCCTCAGCCCTATTGAAGTGACTACCCATCAGAGCAAGGTTAGGTCCCATTAAGCTCAATGTTGCTGTTTCACACTGAAGCTTTCAAAAACACTTTCTAAAATCTACTGAAATAGTAAAAGGTGGGAAAACTCACCTGCAAGTGAAACATTTCATCATTCCATCAGTGAACCAGCATGCACTTGCTGAATTACAAACTCTTGCTATAGTCAATGTGTGCACTCTCCAGGAGCCTAGCCTGAGCTCAGCCAGGGTAGAGGGCAAGCTGTTGACTAAAGCTGAGAAGAATCATACGAAGAGGGGGAAATGGGGGCAAAAAACAAAACCAGATTAAAAAAAATAAAATTAAGTTTTATATGACTATCTGCTTCCATGAAAAAGCCAAGGCCAAGGAAATTTTACAGATTCACCAGATTTCTACTCCATGGTCAGGATGTCACTTACTACAGGCAATAGCCTCAGTAGCTTCAGCTGCTCTTTTACCTAATCTGAACATTAAATTCTGATTTAACCTCAGAATTGAGCCTGACACTGAATCTCATGTACCTGCTAGCACCACTGCTTGAGCAGTCCTTCCAAAATATGACAGGGTCAAAGCACAAGAGAACTCAGCTGAAAAACTGATGCAGAGCTCTGTGTGGGAAGTGAAAGCCTTCTGAATACTGTAATTTCCTTCAACAGTTTTGTTGCTATTATACGCTCAATTGTATTTCTGCCAGAAGTTTGTGTTCTGGCAAGTTCCTTGCTAACAGTAGGAGAATGGGGGAAGACATTTCTTTTAAGGATTCATTTCCTGAATTACGCATCACTAGAGAACCTTATGATAAATTATTTTGCAGAGCATGTTAAATAATATAAAGAAGAGGGTTCCAAAACGTGATTACAGATAAGTCTTTTGAGAAGTTTAACAAGTGACCCTCTCTCAGTCTTGCTAATGCAGTTCCCCATATGCACCTAATCTGCCTATACTGTAGAAATGTAGCCTTTAAACCTTCACTTCATTTAGTGTGTCAGGGAAGTCCCAATTTTCTGAAGAGTGCTGGCACATAGAGAATTTATTTGCAAAACAACTGAGATGGCCTATTTAGTGCCAGCATATTTTCCATTGTTAAATATGAGAAGATTAAAAAAAGTAAATAAAATTGCACCCCAATGAGTAGCAGACGGAAAATGTGGGACACTTGTTGCTCTATGCAGTGAACAGAGAATACAAGGGAAAAGTCAGAGCTGCTGGGGGAGTAGAGGAGGAAGAAGCTAGGACAAAAGGGAAAGGTTGTAAGGACACAGTGCAAATCTGGAAAATATTTATGTTCTAATCTGTCTTTCCTCATAGAGTCACAGACCTCCAGAGCTCCAGAGTTGGAAGGGACCTCCAGAGATCATTGAGTCCAACCTCCCTGCCAAGGCAGGATCCTTCGCACAAGAATGCACCCAGGTGGGTTTTGAAAGTCTGCAGAGGAGACTCCACAACCTCTCTAGGCAGCCTATTCCAGTGCTCTGCCACCCTCACTGTAAAGAAGTTTCTCCTCGGGTTGAGGTGAAACCTTCTATGTTCCAGTTTGCAAGTGTTGCTCCTTGTCTTATTGCTGTTGACCACCGAAAAGAGATTGGCCCCATCCACTTGACACTCACCCCTCAGATATTTGTATATATTGATCAGATCTCCTCTCAGTCTTCTCTTCTCCAGACTAAACAGCCCCAGGTTTCTCAGTCTCTCTTCATAGGTGAGATGCTCAAGGGCCCAAATCATCCCCCATGGCTCTCTTTACAGCAGGTCTCTGTCTCTCTTGAACTGAGGAGCCAAAAACTGGACACAGCATTCTGGGGGAAAAGAATCTCCCTAGACCTGCTGGCCACACCATGATGCACTCCAAGATGCCATTGGCTCTCTTGGCCAAAAAGGGTGTCCCTACAGTCTTTACTGACTCCTGCCCCATATAGAAACTTGCTTTTCGAGGCTGAAGCAATTTCACTACTAGGTCCTATTTTGTTATTTTGAACAAAAAACCCTCTAGTTTTTCATTACCGGGAGCCAACATTAGTCCTCTTCAGGTCGTCAGACTGCATCTCAGATATCTAGCAATTATTTGAAATTTAACTCAAAACAATACTGAGGTTTTATTGATAGCTTATCAGTTGCTTGCTGTTTCTTACCTTTCAACCAATAGCCTAGAGGGTGTCCAGTTCTCCGACTCCATGCCCAACAGGGTCATATTTCAGAGAGGTTATTGATTGTGACTTGACATTCAAGGAACATATGACCACTGTGACATAATCAGCTTCTTACAAACTCATAAATATTGCTAGGCTGAGACATTCCCTTTCTCATGCTGAAAATTGAAAATGTTATTTCCTTGTTTGTCTTGTGGCTCAGCATTTTAGTAATTCGCTGTTTCCATAGATTTCCAAACTGCAAGAAGCAAATGCTGCTGTGAGAGTTATTTCAGGTAGCCAATCCTGGAGCCTCTGCCAGCTGGACTAAACTAATTCAGTCAAATCGTGTGAGCAAGAGTTTCAAAGAGAAGGAGCAATACATATGTCAATACTTCATGGATTTTTTTAATGAAATCTCTCAGCAATAGAAAACCTTTTTATGGTGTTTTTGTTGCTGTGGCCTTTTCCTTGCTGGGGGGGATGGAGAGGGTCTGTCAAGAGAAGGTCAACATCTTGAAGATGTGACTTATTTGTGGTAGAACTGGCCTTTGCAAAGGCAAAACAGTGCTATCATATTCCTTCATTTCCCATTTTTAGGGCTACATTTTAGATCAAAAGCTAAAGCTAATTATACTTTACTGGTATGCTAAGCTCTGAATTTCCCAGTGACTTGGAAATTATCTGCCTCCTTAATAATTAGGCCTAAATGAAAAGGGAAAAAACAGATGTTTTTCGCATGCCTATTTTCACTCTGAATGTCAGCTCTCAGGCTCGCACTAGATGTAAATGATGTAAATGTGACGAAATCCAGGACAACTCCAAAGGTAACATCCCAAAAGAGAACAGGACTACTGGACACCTTTTGTCCTCGACTGTAAGCAGAAGTTAACAGGATTCTGTACAAGTTAAAATGACTTTATATCATTGTTTCTCAAGGTAATTAATTACTGCAATATAATCACAGAATAGAATCATAGGTTGGGAGGGACCTCAAAGATCATCTAATTCCAACCCCCTGCTATAGGCAGGGACCCCCCCCACTAGTACAGGTCACTCAAGGCCTCATCCAACCTGGCCTTGAACACCTCCAGGCAGGGAGCAGCCACAACCTCCCTGGGCAACCTGTGTCAGTGTCTCACCACCTTCACTGTAAAGAACTTCCTCCTAACATCCAGTCTAAATCTCCCCTCTGCCAGTTTAAACCCATTGCCCCTCATCCTGTCATTACAAGACCTTGTCAATAGTCCTTCCCCAGCCATCTTGTAGGCTCCCTTCAGATACTGGAAGGCCACTCTGAGGTCTCCTCAAAGCCTTCTCTTCTCCAGGCTGAAGCCTGCTTTCATAGGAGAGGGACTCCAACCCTCTGATAATCTTTGTGGCCCTCCTCTGGAGTCTCTCCAAGGAGTGACCAACATGGCCGATATAAGATCAATAAGGCTTTGCCACATCTTCTACGTATATCTCAAATTCATCCTGTAACAGATCCTTGGAGTTAACTGACTCATTGAGTTGATTCAGATACGGTGCACAAAAGCACCAAAACTTTTTTTGCCACCGGGCTTGTGGTGATATTACTGAAACCTAATAACTTGTCTGTGTATTTTATACCCTTCCAGTAGAAATCATTTTTCTAAACGAAGTCCTCTCCTCTTCCACTAAAGCTAATGAGTAGCATTCTTCTCAGATCCATTAAGGGATGGAATGGTTAGAAGGACATTGGACATGGTCTTCCATCAGAGAATGCATTTTGTTGAAAACAAACAAACAAAAACCTAAAACACTAAATGAGCAAACAAACAAACCCCAAACAAAAAAAACACAACAACAACAAAAAAGCACAAAACAAACCAAACAAAAAATCCCAGCCACACAATATCCCATTATATTTCTTTTCACAGAACAAGAACTGCTTGCAAGGCAGCGAACAGAAAAGAACGGATGTTGTGCCACCAAGGGCTGGTGGATGAGGTGGCAGGTGAAGTGGAAAGAAAAGGAAAGTTGACCAATCCTCAAACCATCCTGACCCTCAAAACCAGCAAGCTACTTCATGGGCAGTTTCACAACTAAGCCATGAATGATCCAAAAAGCCTTTAAAGATTGTCTCTGACTTGTTTTGCTTCTTCATGAGAATGTGTTGCTCCTGGGAAGTGATGTGGCCAGCATGTTGCAAGTCATGAATTGCACTGATTGCAAGCACAGCTGGGAATCCTCTTCAGCCATTCCCAATTGCTTCCTTTCTCTAGCCTATTTTATCGTTTGATTTTTTACTGGCAGGGGAAAAAAAAACAAACTTACATTAAAAATAGGGCTTTGTTGCTTTTTCTGGCCCCAGCACTCCTTGGCAGCTGATTTCACTCTCTTTCTTTTCCTTTTTTTGAAATCTGAAATCTTGATTTGGAGAGCATCAGACCACCCTTCTTTGTCCAGAAAGTCTCTCTGCTCCTCGCTGGCCTGGCCACTTTCTGTGGCAAATCTTGTTTGCAGCAGGTTGCCCCCACGCCACACCCTCTCTTTTCCTGTTCTGCCTCCTGTCCTGCTCTTGCACATCCACCCATTTTGTCTACAAGAACAGAGCTGGAAATATTTTTAGTTAAGCCTTCTTATTGGCTTTCCAACAGTACTGGTAACTGAAACCCTGGCACTGTAACTCAGTAAAACCTTTTAGCATTCTTCTTTGCTCCTTTTATACAAAAGCCCAGAAATTTTCCCTGCGGGCTTGTAATTGTACTTCCATTGTAGGGTAGCTCTTTTAAGCCAATCATCTAAAATGCCCATCTTTCTGTGCTCTGCATTTGTGTCAGAAAAAGCAGAATTCCCTCTTCTCTCCTTGCTGTGCAGACATCTCAATGCAGAAATTAGGTTGTGCAAACCTAATGCCTCAAAATCTAAAAGAAATAAGCCTCACAATGTAAGTGAAAAACCTTATACTGATTTCAGATATGATAGACTCAGATTCTAAGGGTGAACCTGTTGTCTATGCACCATTCAACTGTCTCTTTAAACAAATTAATTGATAGGAATATTATTCATTACCAGAAGTGTAGTACCGACCTTGGAAAAGATCTCATTCTGGGAGCTGCTCTGCACCAAGGGATTTGTACACTGAACCCTGCTTCCCTCTCCCTCACACGTTCCCAACAGCTGCCTCTGGCAAAAGCAGTCCTGCTCTAAGCACTGCCTTTCAGCTCAACAGTTATTTTGCCTGCAGCCCAAGCAATATTTGACACATATTGTACCATGTTTCTGCTGTGTCAGCAGTGTTGTGTAAACACGTTAGCTCGTCGAGGCATGAAAATCACAATTGTCTTCCCACTTGCAAAACAAACCACGTCCAATAAACCCAGGGGACAAGCCCGTTATTCAGATTTCTACTAAAGCAGCTCAACACAAGAGAAGTGGTTAATAAAGTTACTGCTCTCCTTTGCAATCCATCAGCTGCCTCTGATACTATGAAGTGTTGCTGACATGGCAGGAATAGATGACATTGCCTTTCAGCAGCCCCATCCTCTTCCCTCTGTGGGGACTAAGCAGGTTGAAAAGACTGATAGGTTGTCTCTCCTGATGGTAACAGGGATCTGGTTGCCTTTCTATTCAGTGCACAGCAGAGGAAATAAAGTACAACAGCACCGCCTACTAATCCTGCTTAGCTGGGGCTGACTGCTGCTATTGCTATTGCTTGCTGGATCCCAGGCTTGGATGTTGTCAGGCCGATTTCATTTGGAACACAGAGAGTTGAGATTAGGCAGATAAGTGGAAGTAACCTGGGAAAGAAACAAAAGATCTCCTGACTCAGAAAGTGCACATGAAACAAACCTGTTAGTGCAGATCTGTTAGCTAGCAGAGCCCACTGCAGCTAGACTCTGTTTACTGAACGTTGAGGGATGGGAAGCAGCAGGACCAGCCAGGAGATGTATTTACCGTTCTGTTATCTTAGTTACATCATAGCAGACAGAGCATTTCAAAATGTGTTTTAGCTCTGCAAGCAATGACAGCATGGTGGCCTGAATTCATCTCACCAACCTGTGGCCACTGAACTCTTCCACTGACTTGGGAAGAATAGAGAGAGGCAGAAAGACATCACCAGAAGGCTATGAAGTGCAGGGTGGGAAGTTTCCCTCTGCTAGTACTTTCCTCTCCATGAACTTGAAGATAAGCAGGGCACATTTGGGACACTATGCATGTATTTTGTCCTCTGCACTGACTTCTTTGCTCCTGGATTTGGTTGTTGGTTCTTACTGTCATTTACCATGTGAGGTTGCACACAGGTGTTATCCAGGGCACTGGCTGATACCAGGTGAGGTGCTGACAGCAGCATTCCCTTCTCTGCCCCAGCTCTCACAGTGCAACTCACTTACCCTCTTACCTGTTGTTCCTTCCAGACCCCTGTGCACACCTTCAAATTGTTTTGTAAAACAAAAAGCTTCCTTAAGTGTTTATAGAGTTAAAGGGATATAGTCTCTGTGCAGATTAATCTGAGCCACTTTGAGCCCATGTCCAAGGCTAAATTATAGCAGTTGTTCTATCACCTGAATACCCTTCCTGAGCCAAGAAGGGGAATTTAAAAAAAAAAGAAAAAAAAAAAAAGGAGACCCAAATTATAGTCACCCCAATAAAGATGTGGCAGTCACATTAAACAAGAGGGCAGTCCTCAAGAGCAGAAGGATAAGCATCCCCTCTAAGGATGCAGAGGCACAGCCAAAAAAAGGAAGAGGAAGATCAGGAGGAGCTTCCATTCTCAGCATTCTCCCTTTATACTGAGCATGTTTATGATCTGGCATACACCTGCAGCCAGCTCAGGTTGGCTGCCCTGGCTGACTCCAAACTATTAATGGCCTGCAGACTGTAGCTGACCTACGATTCTGTCCCAGAGAAACCAGGACAGCTATATGTCACTTGCTTTCCCAGCGCTGTCACTGTGCTTCTGAAAATCTGTGGAAAACATTCATCCTATGCCCAGCAGAGCTGGGGATGCATTAACATGAGTCTTTGTTTTGATGGAGGAGTAATGGGAAAACTTCTAACTTCTGCACATTACTCTTTACATTAAATCTCATTTTTAATGTCAACATAAATTATCTTGTACATCTATCTCTTTTTTTTTCCTTTTTAATGAACAAATATCTTCATATTGAGGTGAGCACATTGACTGAAAACCTTTCACCAAATCAATATGAAATAGTATCTTAATAAGATCCATCAGGTCTTTTCCCATTATAATAGTTCATGCTCCAAGACTATGTGCCAGTGAGTTTTAAACAGTCTGTTTGCTAATTGTTATGTGGCTCTGTCATTTAGCCCTGGCCTTGACCCTGCTACCTCAGCTGTCTCACATGCTCATGCCTAATAATTCCCCAGGGATGGTTCTTTACTACCAGAAAGCACAGCCCTGAGGTCCAGCTGAAAAGGGGAATTACATTGAACTGTGACAATGTTGTGTATAGGCAAGCAATATTTTTTCAGGCCCACTTACTCTGTTTTTATCCTCCTACAGTAAAATATAAGGTACAGTTTTATAGATTTTGTGCTTCAACGTTGGAAGCAAAGTATAAAATCAGTTATGTCCTGGGACATGGTTTAGATTCATTCCTGCTCTTATTAGGCATCACTAGTTGCATGTATGTATATGAAAAATACCTAATTTATAAAGAGAGCAGGTTTTGTCCATGGGACAAAGCAATTGATGGCAAATAACTGAAACAGAAAGTAATATAAATATAAATGCAAGTCTTCTAAGTTAATTCGAGAAGCTTTACGCAGGTTGGATCCTGCATCTGGATCGAGGCAATCCCAGGCACTGATATAGGATGGGCAGTGACTGGTTTGAGAGCAGCTCTGAAGAAAAGGACTTGGGGGTGTGAGTGGATCAGAAGCTCAATATGAGCTGTCAGTGTACACTTGCAGCCCAGAAAGCTGACCATATCATGGGTTACATCAAGAGAAGTGTGGCCAGCAGGTCTAGAGAGGTGATTCTCCCCTCTACACCACACTCATCGTGAGATCCCACCTGGAGTACTGTGTCCAGTTCTGGAGCCCCTATTACAAGAAAGATCTGGACATGCTGGAATGTGTCTAAAGAAGGACCATGAGGGTGACCAGAGGGCTGGAGCATGTCTCCCATGAGGACAGGCTGAGAGAGCTGGGGTTGTTCAGTTTGGAGAAGGCTATGAGGAGACCTTGTTGTGGTCTTCCAGTATCTGAAGGGAGCCTACAAGAAAGCTGGGGAGGGACTTTTTAGGGTGTTGGGTAGTGATAGGACTAGGGGGAATGGAGCAAAACTAGAAATGGGTAGGTTTAGATTAGACGTTAGGAAGAAGTTCTTCGCCATAAGGGTGGTGAGACACTGGAGCAGGTTGCCCAGGGAGGTGGTGGAAGCCCCTTCCTTGGAAGTTTTTAGGGCCAGGCTGGATATGGCAGCGTGATGCAATGGACCACCCCACCAAGGCAGGGGTGGGTTGGAACTAGATGATCTTTGGGGTTGCTTCCAGTCCTGACAATTCTCTGATGCTTGAAGTTGGACAGCAACAGAACTGACAGTTCAGGATAACAGAATTGCATCTGCACTGAATTTCACACATTTATCATAGAGGTATTAATTCAATTACTGTCTAAGGCAGCAAAGTCTATCTGAACAAACCATCTTCTCCAGGCAAGGGCCATGAACTAGGAGGAAAAAATACCAGGAGTCACATTGATTTTTATCAGATTTAGAGTTTAACCCTGCATTTATTTTGTTAACTGAAAGATCCATGCTGTATTTAGATGCTCTTATGATAATGAGTGAATCTCCCAGTGAATCTGCTAAAAAAAAACACCAAAATGCTTGTAAAGAAAATAGGTACAGTGTTGCCCAGGCACATACAGCAGGTTCCTTCTTCTGCTGAAAAGTGATCTGAAGTCTGAATGTCTTGAGGGGCCTAAAGTGGATGCTTTAAAGTTCTTTACGTAATCAGTGTAAAGATGCTGCAGTGCCATCAAGAATCAGATCTTTTGATCAGATATTTGAGAGTCAGATAATTATTGAATATTATGAGGTACCTTTTTCCTTCTAATCCCTGATCTGTCCTCCTGCAAAGCCACAGGACAGAATTATCCTTTTGCACACAGTAACTTTTACTTTGGGATCTCAAGGTATGCTTCAGAAATGTTATGAGATTGAGCTTCAGGCATTCAGCCTTTTATTGCAAGCTTCTGGGAAACAGAAACAAATTGTGGTCAAGTGCTAAATTCATCTAAAGGTGCAGTCTTCTGGGATTCTAGTGGTCTTCTTTTAGCCTCAGGATCAACTTTTGCCTTCAGAAACACTAATGGTTAAAACCTATTGAATCTTGGATGAACATTTACAAGAAGGGAGCATTTGTCCTTAAGTACCAAAGCCTTTTCTAAAGCTCTGTCACTTCTCTCAGATGATGGAAAACAGCATTTGTGGAAGAAATGCTATTCTCTGATGAGTGCCTGCTTTAATCCAGAGCACACTAGAGGCTAAATAAACTGAGTGTGCTTAGCCAAATGTGCACACAGTTCACATAGGCCTTGCTCAGGCTAATGGATCATTGTTATGCCAGGATATAATGGATAAATTGGCAAGTGTCTGTCCCTTGCATGTTTGATGTAGTCTCTGGATGAGCATGTAAGGCCACATTTGTTTGCTTCCTATGGCATTCTTTCTTACAGTTGAAACTTAATTTGTATTCTCAGAATGGCATAAAAAAGTTCCTGAAATAATGCAAAGTAATTAAAAATAAAAGGGCAAGAATCCAGTACCAGGGAGGGGAGTATTTTCTCTTTTAGTCTCTTTTTTGTGGATCCCGTTGTGCCAAGACAGAAAACAGTGCAATGTTCAAATATTAATAAAGTGGTAGCACAGCCAAATTAAAATGCCCCAATTCTCATAAGTAATGTTTCCAGCAGAGCACAAAAGAATAATCAAGCCCCCAAACTAGTGAAGGAGAATTTATGACCCACCATCGGAGCTGCCAAGAGCTCCCTACATGCAGGCACTGAGGATGGCACACTCTGCCTTTAAACTTCACCCAGCTCTGCACTACAGAAGCAGTGCAGCACCACTCTTGGCCATGAGAAATCTCCTGCTGGCTTCTCAAGGCGATCAGTCCCTGCTTAACACATCATCTGAGCCTTCACACAGACATGCAGCACAGTTTTCTTTACAACAATAACTCTCAGAATATGAGAAGTAGCACAAGTTGAGTTTAACGTGCAACCCGACATGATACAAGGAGAACCACCGGGTCCTGAGGCAATCAAAAGTGAAGTTGGACACTGAAATTGATGCATCAGCAGGGGGAAGTGGGATTTGGGTTTGTTTTTTTTTTTGGTTGGGTGAGGGTTTTGGGGTTTGGGTTGTTTTTTGTTTGTTTGTTTCTGTGTTTTACCAACAGATCTAAGAGATTGTAAATTTCTTGCAAGTGTTGTTTAAGCAAACCTGCCCAGAAAGAATAACTTAGATACTAACTTGCGCATGTTCCATGTACTCATCCTGTCTGTTGTAGATATCTACAGCACTGTGCTACATCTGGCCTGGTCTTTCTCTGTGGTTCAGGCTTGACCTGAATGAAGCCTGACTGGATATAGAAATGTTCCCTGATATGAAGGATCCTAATGAACATTTTGAAAGGCAACAGCACTCAGTTTATCCTTAATCTACCCCTTGGCAGACTTCTCTACCAAAGATCCATTCTCTGATATCTCTCTAAAGTAGAGTTTGCCTTTCCACAGACTGTTTCCTACTTTTCAAGATACATATAATCCCTCACTTTTCACCTGGCATTATTTACACATTTATGGTGTGTGTATGCTTTTCTATCTCTTCATGTAGAAAAGAAAATTTCAAGGAATGAGAGTAAATACCTCTGTTCACCCTTACCAGTCATTGGCAGTGACCATGGATTTAGATGCTGTCCAGATGAAAAAGGGATAATGTAGAAGTGGTACAGAAGATTTGTGGGTCATTATGATACAGTATTCCCAGCCATTGCTGTATCCATCATTCAAATAGTCACTCTTAAAAGATTCTTAAGTGATCTCACATAAATATACATACTCTTGCTCCCAAGGACTTCCTAGACCTGTAGGAGTGGTTGAGTTCCTGCTTGTCTTGTGCAGTTGATCCCTAGCTTTCTCTTGCTGTAAGATGACATTTCTACAAGTGTGGCTTGGAGAGAGCTGTCTTCGGTGGGAGTGCCTTTCTTCTTGTATTTAAATCATAGAATTGCCAGGGCTGGAAGGGACCTCGAGGATCATTTAGCTCCATCCCCACTTCCATGGGCAGGAACACCTCACACTAGAGCCCAGAGCCCCATCCAACCTGGCATTAAAGACTTCCAGGGATGTGGCTTCCGTCTCCCTGGGCAACCTGCTCCAGTGTCTCACCACCCTCATGGTAAAGAGCCCCTTCCTCACATCCAATCTGACTCTACCCATTTCTAGTTTTGCTCCATTCCCTCTAGTCCTATCACTACCTGACATCCTAAACAGTCCCACCCCAGCTTTCTTGTAGGTCCCCTAAAGATAATTGGAAGGCCATAATAAGGTCTCCTCAGAGCCTTCGCTTCTCCAAACTGAACAACCCCAGCTCTCTCAGTTTGTCTCCATAAGGAAGTAGCTCCAGCCCTCTGATCATCCTCGTGGCTCTTCTCTGGACATGCTCCAGCACGTCCATATCCTTCTTGTAACAAGGGCTCCAGAACTGGACACAGTACTCCAGGGTGGAGTAGAGGGGGAGAATCACCTCCCTCGACCTGCTGGCCACACTTCTCTTGATGCAGCCCAGAATATGATTTGCTTTCTGGGTTGCAAGTGCACACTGCAATGTATAGCTCCTACATACACTTTCACCATAGAAAGTAGTAGGAGACTAATATATACAGTCCCAACCAGACTTTCTGCTATCTAAACCTGTGCCCCCCATGTCATTTACCTATCTTCTGCTTATCATGCTGAAATCTACCACAAGTTTCACTGTCTCCTACTCTGGTATCATTATGCTACATGCCAATAATACACAAATATATATCACCTGGTGAAAGACATACATTTTGTAACCTCCCTGTGTATGCTTTGAAGAGACTTTGTAGTGGCCTTTCGGTATCTGAAGGGGGCCTACAAGATAGCTGGAAAGGGACTATTTACAAGGTCTTGAAATGATGGGAAGAGAGGTAGTGGGTTTAAACTGGCAGAGCAGAGATTTAGACTGGATGTTAGGAGGAAATTCTTTACAGTGAGGGTGGTGAGACACTGGCACAGGTTGCCCAGGGAGGTTGTGGATGCTCCCTGCCTGGAGGTGTTCAAGGCCAGGTTGGATGAGGCTTTGAGAAACCTGTACTAGTGGGAGGTGTCCCTGCCTATGGCAGGGAGGTGGAACTAGATGATCCTTGAGGTCCCTTCCAATCTAAACCATTCTATCATTCTATGATTGTCTGTTAGGTTCCATCAGTTAAATGTGCACCTCACACAGAAGAAAAGTTTCAGTGCATACTTCTGTCCCTAGCATGTTCAAGGGCAATACTCTACACAGATACTGCAAGAGGTTTGCTTGCATTCCTTTTAGTTTACTAGAAAATTTAGTTGATTAAAAATAGAAAAAGAGAGACTTAAGAATGAGCTCAGGTTTGCCTGTTCCAGGTCAAGCAGACAGCTGCAGTACCCTCATGACAGTAAAATCAATGCTGACACAGTCATATATGGACAACATTTACAGAAATGTAAAAAGAAAGGCTCCTGGCCTAAGATTCCAGCCTAATTGAGCCAAACGCAATAAACATGATAATTATTCCTTCTCACAGTGAAGTGAACAATTCAATTTGGAAGGAAAGATCTGCCATTGCTATTCCCCAGTCCTGCTGTTATTTTATTTTATATGCACTCTTACTGCTCATCACAGAGATTTTCTGCATTTAGTTAGGGAATACCTTTGCCAGAGATCTCAAATTATGGTCTAAACTTGGGTTAATGTGGCTGCTGAGGGCTTGACTACACAGGGAAGTTAGAGCACTATAATGGAAGCTGTTAATTTCTGTCACTAAGCCTTTCTGGATGCCGTGGGCCAGGCGCAGACCAGCACATGCTCTCTCGCTAGTGCTGGAGCTGGCTTGGTCTGACAGCTGTACATAGCTTCACCAGCACAGTGCTCCTCCCAGGCTCTGCGAGAAGTCTGCCTGTGCCATCCCCGACTTGGCACTCCCAGGCAGGAGACTGTGATCTTCTGGGAGAGCTGTCAGCCCAACCCTGCAAGGTAGATGGCAGTCCCTGCCGCCCCTCCGACAGCTTTTGAGGTTGCTTACTACAGCCTGAAAGACACACCTGCCCCACTGCTTCCCTGCTGCCCCACCAGACAAGCCCACCACACCTAAGTCTTGTTGCAGAGTTAGCTGTGGAGCACACCAGAAGACTTCTACTCAGCATCCCTTCCCAGATGCTTCTGAATGGTAACAGTTATGAAGGCAAGAGCCCTGTCCAGTATGTATATTCAGTGTGGATGGTGTCAGCTCCATCTGCCCAGCTGTCTACATAAAAAGTACCAAACTGAGGGCTATGCTGCATCACTGTTTCTTGACACTACAATGCAGAAACACTCCAGTCTAATAAAATCATGCAGCAGTTTAGCTACCAAGCTCCACTTTGCAATGAAGAGCACCACTTCTGAATTTCTTGCAAAAAATTACACACCAGTCACCAGGTTAGAAGCAGCAAAATGTGGTAAAAGGCTTTTCTCCCACAAGAAACTTTGTGGGAGAATTAAAATTTGTGTAATGCTTGCTTATGTGTGTGTCCTGTCCTTCGTTTCTTGTTTCAAAGAAGTGGCTCTGTCTACATTGACATCTTACATGGTTTCTGCCAAGAGGGATGCTACCACTTACCTGCTGTTTTCTAACCTCCCATGCTTGGGTCAGTCATGTATGCACTGCAACAGGCAACACACATTCGGGGTTGGTCTGAGGAAAAATAAAACGAAAGAAAACAAAACAATAAAACTCCATACAGAAACAGGGAAAAGTGATGATGAAACAAGGCAGATGCACAGAAAATTTTTATCTTCCACCTCAGCAGGTTTGTTGCAAAGTATGGTGCTTCCTCAAGCACAGAGATGGACTCAGCTCTGGTGCCTCTCCTGATAGAGGAGAGCAGGTGTAGGGCACTAGGACAAACCATATAGTCTTGATGCAGCATGGAAAAGCCAGGTACAGTTGATTATACCACAAGCTAATCCATGGATAGATACTCTGAACCTCAGCTCTCCCAAGCAGGTAGATTAGAATGTCATCATTGCAGGTGGAAAGGTGTTTTGAGTGTACTGCTCATTGCACTGTAGAAAGGGAGGGAGGAAGGCAAGAATGGAAGAAGGGAGAAAAGGAGGGAGGGAAGTTGGTTTGTTTAGTAATATTCCTCTTCAAAACTGAACTAGCAGAGTCTGAGTGCCTGCTGTGCTTACAAACCATCTTCAGTGGTCAAGCTACATCAGATTGGCTCCCATTCCTGTATTCCTGTATACTGGAATTACCTGGAAATCAGGATATCCTTCCCTCCTCCAAGGTGGAAACAGCCTTGGCTGTGCTAAACTGGTTTAGTCTTCCTCATTCCCTTTTATTTCATGCAAACTCTGATGGAGAAGATTTGAATGTTAGGTGGGTATTTATAGCATAGTTTTTATGGTTTGGAGGTTTTTTTAATTTGTACCTTTGCCACTATGATAAAATGAGAAGAAATGCAGCATTCAACATCACAGATGATTTCTTCTTTTCCTTGCCTTTCTCATTGTTCAGGTGTCTGAAGGGTTTTTTTTTAATATGTCACAAAGAAATACAGGACACAAACTCGACTTCATCAGCTCCATTGTGTTTTGAGTTAATCCTGTTCTTCTAGAAAGAAGTATTTGTATCGTACAAATTTTCATCCAGTCTTATGGAGGCTCTCATGCTGGTATTCTCATCCTAGAGAAATCATTTTGCAATCTATCACAATTCACTGAATGTTTACCATCTTTGCCAGGTTACTTCACAATTTTGTCATGTTTAAAGTTGCTGCTGAAAACATGTTTTCATTTTGTTTGCTGTTACCCTTATTAAGCTATACCTTTTTCACCATTAGTATGGAAGAAGGCAAAGTGAATTTTTTTCCTTCAGTCACTGGCATCTCAGCTGTTTTGGCTGCAGCACTTGAATCCAAGAGACTTTTCATTCAAAAATGTGAATGAGAGTTGTGCTTGGCAGAAAAGGGCACAGCCATTTTGAGACATGTGAGATCCACTTCCCTTCAGTCACAAATTCAGAGGCTGGGGATGCTCCAGTTTTCAAACATGCTTATTACAGTTAGCTAAGATCCCAAGTCCTCTGGCGTATATAATTCCTGAGAAAGCAGTTCTTCTGGCAGATTAAGGGAACTGTTTCTTTTTGCCTCAGGCCATTAACATTTTAATAAAATGGTCCTCAACTGTGATAAAAAAATTATCTTTAGGGAACTTTATCTATTATTAACCTTATTAAGTAACAAGTTTACTTTTGCTGACATGTAGATTTTCCAATCCTCATCAAGACTGTTTGCAGTTTTTTCTTTTAATTTCATGTTCCATTATGTTGTGTTCCTTTGCTAAAATGTGATTTGTGAGTTTGTTTGGTTTTCTTTTGCTCTGATTTTCCATATTTTCTGTCTCCTCGGTTAGGATAAATACATGATCTCACCAGAAATGGCTAGAAAAAGTCCTTTAAAACTCTTGTCTACCACTCATTTTCATGTAGGTAAGACTCCAGCTCTTCACATCTTCATTTCTCAGGCACTGCATTATCTGAAAATTATCTCTGTCCCCTAAAATCAAAATTCACAGAACTAAAATTTGTTTAGCAGAAGCTATAATTATCTAAGGTTTCAGATGTCTGCCAAGATACCAGGGTTACCATTATTCAGTGTAATTAATGCTTTCACCAATTTAGAAGACTGTACAAACATCATGGCCTCATGCTACTAGACAATGAGTGCTTTCTTTGAGATGATAAATGCTTTTGCCTCCTATAGATTTATCAGCATCTTGCAGGTTCAGGATCCATGCTGATCACGTATAAAAAAGGCTGAACTAGGAAGGGGGAAAAAAAAAAAAGAACATCTTTCAGCTCCCAATTCTCCAATGGCCTGGCTCACCAGAAACCATGGTCTATTACTGGAAGCAAGCACAATCCACATGGTCTAACTTTTTTTTTTTAAGTTTTCAAAAGAGTTAATAATAGCTCACTTCATCCCTCCTTTCTATATACCCAAATAATGTCTATGTTATTATGAGCTTGCAACAGAACACCAGCAATGCTGGAAGGAAGAAAACCTGAATGTATGAGCTCAAAGAGACTTGCTAAACTTCAGGGTGTGTATCTGCATGCACATCCCATTATTTCTAGGCCACTGACAATGATTGCTTCTAACTGCAGCAAGCAGGGGATGTATGGACCTTGTCTGTGTCTCCACTGTAACCTCAAATGTGACTGTGGTGTAGGGTGATCTAATTTTAAGTCAGTTTGTTTGGGAGGTACACCGGCAGCAACTCTGCTGTGCTTGGTGTCAGTGAGCTTACCCTCTTCCTCAGCTGGGTTACAGCCACCTGGGGTCCTGCTTGCTGCCCATAAGACTGAGGTCTTCTGGGTGGAAGTCCACACTGTCCATGGTAAGTCTCTGTGCTCTGTAGCAGAGCCTGTGATGCAAACCAAGCAGATACTCTGTCATAGCAAAACAACGACAACCAAAAAAAAGTTAAAAACCATGACTTTGTCAACCAAATCCTCCTTCCTACAACATTTAAAATATTTTAAATCTATCTAATAATAATCCATGAATCAACAACAATGGAACGAACGAAAAAGAGTGAGCAGGTTCCTAGCCAGGTTATAAATACAGATCAACTTGGAAAGATTTAAGGAGGATTCAGGGTTTAATAATTCACAATAATGATCTGTTATCAAAAAGCCATAAACTATGACAAACACACAGGAAACTCATTCAAACACATTCCTTTCAAATCTCTCTGCATGAATCACTGACTTTGCAGAAGATGGCCTCTTGAGTCAGTAATTAAAGTCTGAAGACTGGGATGGCATTCCTAACTCCAACACAAAATGTGTTTCTGGCATGAGTTAAAAAATGCTCTGTAGGCTTCCTCATCCATCAGAGTAGGTGGAGTTGCTGCCAATACTTTTTAAGAATATTAGTTAATTTGTGTCACTAAGACCCAATCTCAAAAGTGATCTCTAAACAAAAAACATTGTGATAAAGCCCCAAATTAAAAACTAAAATCTTTTCCTCTGAAAAGATTCCTGGAATTATTTAGTTCTGAGCATATGCTTCTTCTCTCTCAATCTAGTGAAGCAAGCTATGGGTCAAATCCGCACCAGCCATGAACTATGAAAAAATGTGGACCTATAAGCAAACACCATTGGCTGTCAAAACTGCCTATTTCAGTTCTGTTTGCTCCCTACCTGGGAGCGTTCAAGGCTAGGCTGGGTGAGGCCTTGACCAACCTGTTCTAGTGGGAGGTGTCCCTGTCTATGTCGGGGGATTTGAACTAGATGATCTTTCAGGTCCCTTCCAACCTAAACCATTCTATGATTTTACAATGCAAAATTATCAAAACTGAGCCTTCAGGGTCCTGTATGTAAGGACAACTTAGGTGATAGGCCTTCTCTTGGCAGCCATACCCCCCAGGAACATCCTCAAATGGAAGCTGTTGAGAATTGAGTGCTTGGCCTGCCTCAGGAGAGCAATGAGCAGAAGACCTCCCTGCCAAGACACTTCCAGACACAGTTGCTAATTGTATTATTTGCTCTTTAAAATGCAATAGCAGTGAAGTTGTCCTCATCACCATGAGCAGGCAGAATCACTCACATCTAATTCATCTCCTACTGTACTGCCCATTGAAAAGAAATGCAGGTTGCCCTAGTGGCATACTACAGGCTGCTGTGAGACAGCAACCATCCACTTCTACACAGCATACAAGTTTGATCTCGTCTGGTTAATTATCCCATTAACCTGTACCTAAAGATCCCATTACTGCAGCTGTGGGTGACTGAATAAAGGGCCCTAGTTTGGAGTGTGGGATCTGTGCTAAACTTCTATGGTGTCTTTGAATATGCCTGAGCCAAACCATCCCTTAAAAGACTCAGCAAAACTTGGATTCTTATTATCATCATGAACAAATATTATTATAGCATTTTCTCTTTCCTTTTTTTTTTCTTTTTTTTTCTTTCCCCTTTCTTCCTTTATTGAAGTACTCAAGTAGCAAAGGCCTGAGTTTAAAACCAGTCCAGTTCTGACCACACCACTGTGTGCAAGCATGACCTGAAAGGCTTTGTGTCAGGGTCCATTTGTCCGTGCAACTGGAAAAACACCTAGAGGAGCAGAGCTGGAGCTGTATAAAACCCCTCAGTGTTTCCACAAGGGGTATGTGAATTGATCTCAGGGAAGAATACAAGTGTCTAGCCTGTCCCTTCAACCTCACAAACCTTGACTTCATTACTACCTGGACAAGAAATGACAGGCATACAGCTTTCCAAATAGCATTGATGTTGGTAGTAGAGTATCACTCAAAAAGAGAAACAGGTAAATGCAATAAACCCACCACGATTTTATTCTCACACCAAGTTCTGAAAAGGAAGGTGGGAGACAACACAGCCACAGAATACATGCAACAAAAATTCCAGTAACGTAAAAGATTCATAAACCTAACCAGCACTCAGACCTAACCAGTACAAATTTTAAAATGAGGACACAAAGGAACTGTCTGTGAAGTTAAGAAGAAGCCATTATTGTGAACCACACTACAAATTATACAGAAGGAAAATAAGAAAAAAGAAGTCATACTAACTAGAATTTTTCATTTCCTTAGGGAGGGAAAGGTTGACGAACACCCAACATTACCTATGAAGACCTCTCAACCAGAAAGGAAAAGGCCTGGTGGAAATGTACTCTTAGAGCATGCCTGAAGAAAAGGTTTATGATCCTCCAGGAAATATCTTTAACATCTGAGTAAAGAATATTTTGAGACAAAGAATCCCATTTCTCCTGATACTGTTTTTCATGTATGTATGTAATCCATTCACAGAGACAGAGATTATCACTAACAAAAACTTCACAAGTGATTCTGGGAAGTACAGCATGGGTATATGGAATTTGGTGGAGATTTCTTATTTGGCAGTCAGATTGCAAAGATCAGATCATTTATCCTGCCTTATCCTTAAAAGCAGAGATTGAAATCCAGAGAGAAAGAAGCCTTCTCTGTGAAAAGAAGTATCCCTCCTTAAGATGGGAAATATTTTGTTTTCTGCCTAAACAGGGAACAGCAAGGACAGCCAGCAAACAGCTTTTTTAATTAGACTTCTTTTCTGAATATCCTTTTGCATTAGTTTCCAGAAAACTTAGCAGAGTGTTTTTCATTACTGGTACTCTCCCCATCTGTCCTCATGTACAGGATATCTGGGCATGAAAAGAATTTGCAAGGCTGAAACCAGAGTGGAGCCTGCTTGGTGATCACTATATTGGTGACTGAGTACAGAAGAGTATACATTTCCTTTGTATAGGATGAGAGTTATCTGCTGGTTATGCAGCCACAGTTTCACAGGTTGATTTTACTTTTCTTTTGGTACTGTTTGGTGTGGGCAGTGTTTCTAATCTTGCGTGGTCACAGGTTAGTGGGTTTCATTCTGAGGTTTCATTTCTTGTGCCTAGAGGCTAGGCACAAGTTAAATAACAAGACAGTTGAGAAACATGATTCTCAAACTAAACCTCACTTCGTCTACCTTTTATCTGTTGCCTTTGTTACATACAGTTGGGGTGCAAAGACTTTCTGTATCAGTGGCAGTGATATGGCAACTGCCTATGACCATCATTGCTGCCTGCTAGGGGCAGATTTTCCACTATCACACTTTCTGCCCTTTGCTGATCACTGCACAAACTGTTGGTAACCCTGAACTTTTCAGAGCCTGCACCACCTTTGTCTGTACACCTGCCACCCTTCACAGACAAGTGCAGTTGAGTAGCTCTCACTGTTGGACTCCAGAGCTTTAAGGCTCAGAGGCAGCATTTTCTTTGGGAAGGACTTTTAGCTGGAAACCCTCTCTCTGATATGCTTATTGCTGCACATCTTCCATGAGCTTCAGAGGGCAGTTTAAGAGGTTTATTTGGCTTTCATTTGGGTAATTCTGCAGGGACTTTTTTCTTTTTTTAATTTATCTGAATGCAAAGTTAACAATAGAGCAACAATTTGAACTGCATCAATTGTGAGTGGTGAGGTTTTGTGCTTTATTATTTTGACATGAAGTGTTAATATGCAACTAACTGCTATGTCAACAGGCACTCCAAATCTTTAAATAACAACGCAGCAAAACATCCAGGTTTCAAGAGTACTTGTCTCTTTCTGTTCTGAAGCTGAAGATGTTGATATATTGCACAGTGTTCCAGGGAATATCACGTCCTGTGGTATGATATCATTTGATCTAACATGACAGAGCCTGGGTGGCATCATGCATGAGCCAGTAAAAAAAATTACATGGGAAATTCTGAGCAGTGTAGAGGTCCCTGGTCCTGCAGGTATTTAAACATGTACATGGTAGGCAATAGGCTAACAATTCTGTCAAGTGTCTGAACTATTGTTTTAACTGCATCTACTATAGTTTGCCATGTCATTCCTTCTTTATGACTGGGAAAAGAAAACATGGTAGAGTTTGTAACACATAAGCTATTCCTAGGCAGGACAAAAGTGAAGCCTTTTTGCTCATGCATTTATATCTGACACTCCCTTGAACTTTGTCAATGTGGGTAAAACAAAAGTAGGAATGATTTTTCGATTTGTTTCCATCAAACATTAAGATCTAGACATGCTGGAGCATGTCCAGAGAAGGGCCATGACGATGATCAGAGGGCTGGCGTACCTCTCCTACGAGGACAGGCTGAGAGCGTGGGGGCTGTTCAGTTTGGAGAAGGCTCTGAGGAGACACGATCCAATATCTGAAAGGAGCCTACAGGAAAGCCTGTGAGACACTTTTTGCGATGTTGGGTAGTGATAGGACTAGAGGGAATGGAACAAAGCTAGAAATGGGTAGATTCAGACTGGATGTTAGGAAGAAGTTCTTTACCATGAGGGTGGTGAGACACTGGAGCAGGTTGCCCAGAGAGGTGGGGGAAGCCCTATCCTTGGGGTTCTTTTAAGGCCAGTCTGGATGCGGTTCCAAGCAACCTGATCTAGTGTGAGGTGTTCCTGCCCATGGCAGGGGGGGTTGGAACTATATGATCCTTGAGGTCCCTTCCAGTCCTGACAATTCTATGATTCTATGAAACAGCAACCCCCATTTGATACACTTTTGCTGAACTGCAGCTTAGGCTTAATTATTATCTACCTTCTCCCTGGGGCCAAATGCACATCTCTAGTATTTTTTTTTTTCCCCCAAATTTAGTATTTCTTGCAGGTACTACACATGGATAGCACTTCCATGAAACGGCTATGTAAACAATTAAAAAGCCCAGAAATATCAACTGCACTGGGACAAGCCCTGATTATGCTGAAGCTACTGGAGATGTAGATCTTAGCTAAAAGAAGGTTGTCATTCTGAAGCAGAAAACTCCTGCAGGAACTCAACATGCCACATCGTGCCCAGATGTTCACAACCCTCACTGTATGCACTTCCCTATCCAGGTCTCCTCTGTCCTTTGCTAGGCTTATGGAAAAGGCTGTGGAAACAAGTTTGGGGGAAGCCCCACACCTTGCTTTCCCCACATGCCTCCCAAACACCATCTTAACTCATGCATATTTTCATCCTTTGATGTAATGATGCAATCACACAGACAAAGAGACTCATTCTTATTTACCTGGAAGCTTTTTCTAGGCTATGCAGCTCAAAGCCAAACTGCTGTCTATTTCAAACAACTGAACCCAAAATCCTCTTTGATGGAATACATCTTTTGGTTTAAATCCTGAGACACCTTGCGTAAATGATTGCACTTCTGTATCTACCATGCAAAATACCCTTCCAGAGTTCACTAATGGAACACAGTGTTTTAGACAATAGACATGCCATTAGGATATAGTGTTTTAGACAATAGACATCCCATTATGCTGGGAGCTGGGACAGAACCATGTAAACAGACACCAGTATATGCAGCGTCAGAAAATTCCACTTAATGGCAACTGATCTGTTGGACATCTTCAAGTTTTCATCTCTTTGGACCTGGCCCACTGGGTTCAGGCAGCCTTGTTAAAAAGGGATTTTCAGGTCTTTGCAGTGTTACAGCCCTGCCAAGCTGGAAGCTATAGACAAGGTCAGTGTCTAGGACTCTCTTGTATTAAATGAGCGAGTAAGCTTATATGCATTGCAGATTCCCTGCCCATGAGATCTCTTGTCTAAAGCAATCTGCTGAAAGGTGATAGGGTTGAAGTGTAGGCTAGACAACATGCATATGGCAGAGGGTTTGTAATATTCTAAATAGCATCCAGTGTGTTTTCTTGGGTCAACATACAAAGGGTGTTAGTAAATCAATAGTTTAATCCAAGTGTGACAAGACAATATATCAAACCTCTCACAAAAATGCTTCTCTATGAGACAAAGCAGGTTTCAACACTGCTGGCAGGAGCCATTTTGCACCACGTGGCATAACAGTTATAGCCAGGGAGAGGTACCCACAACCTAGTATTTCTGTGCTGAGGGAGGGCAAGCTGGGCAATGGCAGTATTTGTGCTCGGGAAACCCTACTGAGCAGAGAGTGACATCTTGCACCATTAGATTATAACACAGAAAGCATGGGAATAAAGATTCTGCATTTGACTTTAATTACAAGGGGGAATTTATTTTGCTTTTGATTGAAGAACTGGAGCTATTGCTCTCTGGGCATTATAAAGACACAAATCATGGATCTAAAAGGCTTCAGCTCTTTCAAAGGCATGGTTAGGATGCTGTTACAAGAAATAGTAGGGACACCACTAAGTTACTGTGACACCTGCAACAAAGAGTAAAAGAATGGGGCACCTGCATTTTGTCATTTGATAACTTTGCATGAATCAAGGGCAGCAGTTGCAAAACTTGGGTTCCTCTAGTTTGGTCCTGAACAACCTATTCAGACATTAAATTCCCTCAGCTTCTGAAATCAAAGGGAACAATAGGTACATGCACAAATTAGCAAATGCGTGTGATCGTAAGCATAAAGCCTGCAGGTTTGATTGATTCAGGCTGGGGCTGTGCAGAAGTACATCACCACACATCAAATAGAGGTGCCCTTCTAAATTCGCAGTTTCAAAAATGTGCTTAAAGCCCCCATTAGGATACATATATTAAATACAAAAATTCTATGACCTAAGGCCTGAATAAAGCAAATGAGATTAAAGCCAAAGAAAAAGAACAGTAGGAGGGAAAAAAAACCCTATCTCTTACAAAACTCTGTACAGTCAGACAGAAACCAAGTATTTCCTTCTTAAGTCTTGAAAATAGTTGTGTGTATATCAAAAAAGGGTTACACCTTGTGCACATATATAATATTTCTTGTTATGAAATAGCTGCTATAACATAGAATACTAAGCAAATTATTTTTTGTAAGGCCATTAGAGCCTGACAGCTACTTTAAACCCATGTATAATTGCTCACAGGATAAGAGCCTCTATTCATATTACTCAAATGCTTTGCCTCAGCTGGAGACAGTTGAAATGAGTACAGTGTGCGACAAGATAGAGTGAATGAGCTCTAACCTTTCTTCACTAAAGCAGGTACTGAAAGATACCAGGCTTGTTTCACTCTGTGGATAATGAACACGGTTCAGCCTCTCATTCACTTACCTTCCTTGCAGTCCAGGCTATGTGTCATTGTGCCA
Organism: Semnornis frantzii; assembly: GCA_013399775.1. Taxonomy (NCBI): domain Eukaryota; kingdom Metazoa; phylum Chordata; class Aves; order Piciformes; family Ramphastidae; genus Semnornis; species Semnornis frantzii. Next base: position 3,874 of record VWYK01059602.1, on the reverse strand, counting down.
AGAGTAATTTTTTAATTCTTCTTAGTTCTTTTCTCATGTTTTCCCTCAGAGAGACTTAGAGATGAGGAAGATGGAACTCCATTTAGGAGAATGCCTTGTTCCTGGCTCTTCCTGGATTCATTCCTCAACTGGTACAAAGATGTAGCTATTTCAGTATCATTTACTGGCATCAGCTGGCATCAATGCATTTACTCTGAACTACCTCACCCAAATATCTATGTCCACACTGTGGACCCACCAGGTTCCCCACAGACCTGGCCTCTGACTTCTTGGAGCATGCCATAATTCTTTCCCTGTTTATGCCCCAAATGTCCTTGCAAAGGGAAGTGGTGGGTATCACCAGAGGCTGAGCAAGGCAGTGTCCCACAGCACTTCTGCAAACACTGCAGAGCACCTATACCTGCATAAGAGATGCAGTTGGTTTTTACCACAGTTGCTATCTAATATTTTTTAGCTGGTTAAATCCTAACAACATAATACATAAAAGTTCATAATGGTGTCAATTTGGAATGATTGGGGAACAAAAAAATCCGAGATGGAAAAAGAAAATATCTTGTCTTAATTTTTATTTTGAAACTGAGTAGCCAGTTGTGGTCACTGTGGCTCTACAAAGGCCATGGAAATAGAAGCAAGGTCTCAGTCTTAGTTAAAAAGTTATAAAAAGCTTTAAAAATAGCTGCTTCCTGCTGCATGTAAATTTTTTCTTCTTCCTGTTAGATCACAAACTTGTATATAAATAGCCTCTTACTTATTTCACAGTCATATTCTAGTTGGAAAATAACTTAATTTTCCTT
>VWYK01059587.1:0-13349 GCA_013399775.1 Semnornis frantzii | reverse complement strand
CCTCTGGACCCACTCCAGCTCCTGTTATATCTAAGGATAACCTTAATTATCCCTAGCACCCTACAGCAGCACAAAGACACAACTTAACCCCACATCCAAGAACCTCATCTCCTCTCAAAAGGTCTATGTCCCATCCCCTCATCCCCCCCTCAAAAGCTCTATGTCCCATCTCTTTTCACATTTGACTTCTTCCTTCACCCCACAAAGCCCATAACAAGGTTGACTCCCATGGCTCACCCTGATCAATGGTCATAAATATCTGAGGGCTGGCGGTCAAGAGGGAGGGGACAAACTCTTCTCAGTTGCACCCTGTGGCAGGACAATAGGTAACGGGTATGAACAGGAAGCTCCACCTCAATGTGAGGAAGAACTTCATGACTGTAAGGGTCACGGAGCACTGGAACAGGCTCCCCAGAGAGGTTGTGGAGTGTCTTCTTTGCAGACTTTCAAGACCCATCTGGATGCATTCCTGTATGCCCTGAGCTAGATTCTATGTTCCCGCTCTGGCGGGGGTGTAGGACTCGATGCTCTGTGGAGGTCCCTTCCAACCCCTAACATCCTGTGATCTCCCAGCACAGCCATGCTGTATAACATCACAACAAGGCAGTCACTAATTTCCACTTCTCATATCAGATGTTTGACAAGTGCTCCCCTTTCCTAGAGAACAGCTGTGCAGCTGCGTGGGCAGCGGTGCCGCTGGGGCGGTGGCGGCCGAGGGCATGGGCAAGTAGGGAGCGCAAAGCCAAGGGGTCGCTGAACTTCCTCGTCATTTAAAAGAGCTCCCTGACATATTTTGCATGGATCTGAAATCCAGGCCAAGCATCTCAGAAGCAGTTGGGGTTTTTAAACTTTCTTTAAGTGCCTGCTAGAAGTCAGATCACTTCAACAGTTGCAAATATCTTTGTTCTTCCAGATGGGGAAATTGCTTCTAATACAAAATAACTCCTATTCGGAAGCGGCTGTGATTGCTCATACAGACTTAGATGGATGGTCAATTTTTGTACAACCCTGGTGCAGTAGTTTTTGGGTTTGTGGTTTTTTTTTTTTTCCTCCCCTCTAGGAACATGTGCACTTTGCTGCTGGAGAAGCTGTGGCAGGCAGTAATTGCTCCAGAGCCAATAGACTTTATTATATTGAAAGAATCGTACAGCTCTTATACCCAAAATAACACCCAAATACTGGCACTTAGCTCTACCTCATTTTACTGTTGCAGCAGTAACATTTTAAAAGACTTCAGTAGTCTCAGCTATTTCACAGAAAAGTTATAATTGCCTCAGAAATCTTTGGGAATTTTAACTTATATTGTGGAATTCAAGGAAATATTATTAACCAGCTGGTAGAATTTGGGGGGAGGGTTGTCAGCTAATTTGTGCCTAAACACCTACATTTGCACGTGCAAAAACTTGGATAATTCTGCTGCTGGCTGCCCATTCATGTGTACAGATGGGGGCACCCACACATTTTTTTTTGTGGGATCATTTTTGGAAGCCTATAGAAAATCCTGCCTTTAAAGCTTTTAACAAGGTTGGCAAAACATACCTTCTTCCCATAAAATCACGTAGTTCCCAAGTCTAAAATTACTTTGCTTTTAAAAAAATGAAAATTGGCAAGGGATTAATCCATAATAAGGTCTAATTACATTTTTTTCCCCTCCTCTCCTAAAAAAAAAAAAAATTAAATGGTCAAGATCTAAAGGCGGAATAGTGGTTACTGTTCATGAACTGAAACTAAGAAATAGAACTGAATGAGGAATTTTATTAGGTGTCTAAATATGTATTTAGCTAATAGAATCCTCTTACCTTTGGCTGAATAACAGGTAGAATAATTATGAAAGCATATTTAATTTATCCATCTGAAGCATAAAGCTCTACTAATTATATTTTGATGAGATTGAAATGCAAACTGGCCAAAGCTTGGAAATAAAAAGTAGAGCTGCCTCGCTGTCATTAACTTGCAGAAACATTCATACACAGACAGGCTCACATAAATGAAAGGGGAGAGAAATACAGACAGACAGACAGGGAGGACATTGAAAGAGGGTAATTAGCACATAGTTTGGCCCTTACAGATGGCACTGCTGGCTTTTATTTAACCTTTGTGTGGTTTGAAATGCTGGAAGTTGAATTCTTGTTTATCAGAGTAGACTCAGCAACGTTCAAAGGGGATCTGCCAGTTTGTGTCGTATGGGGCTCGCTAACCAGCGCTCGATAAACAGATCAGGTTTGCTGCGAGGATTGAATTCTCCCTGTCATGTTCAGTAGGAAAAAAAAACAAACCAACAACCCCAAAACAACAGCCCACCAATATCAAAGCACAGATACTTCTTTTTTAACTCTCTGCTCTTCTATTATTGCTTTGTTTTCAGGGGTTACTTCTATCAGTAAGTAAATAACGCTGCAAATTTCTCTTTGTCCTTCATCAATCAAAAGCGGTCAATTATAGGAGTAGAGCAACTAGATCAAAACTCCAGGCTGTGCAGTCATATTACCACTCATATTATTACTAAACCCACATCTATATTCCAAACTGGGATACCATAACCCCTTTGTCATTTTCCAATAAAAAAAGACCATACCAAACAGGCAGAGCACACCGTAATTAGCAGCTGGCAGAGAAAGCTGTAAATCTGTATGAGTTCTGAACGATTTGCTTACATTGTTGCTTTGTTGACAAATGATGCTGTACATGTTAATGTTCCTGAAATGTCCCCATTGCACCTGACGTGCCAATAAATGCCAGCCAGCTGTATGAATTATGGAAATAAGATTTTTGTTTATGAAGGTATCCCAGACATTTATTTTACTGCATGCCTCTTGACAGATTTAATGTCTGGAGTTACATTGAGAAGATATTTGCTACCTGACATAATGGATAATGGAAACTTTAGAGGCTTTTTTTTCTTCTTCTTTTTTTTTTTTTAATGATGAGACTAATATATTTCTTTTAATTTTACCTTGTGGCTAGGCATTTACTTCTCAAGCTAAAGCTTGCACATTTTAAATGAAACGATAGTAAACTGTTCCTAATGTACAATGAGTTGGATGAGATCAGCGCTGCAGCGTGTGAGAAAACAGAGCAAAAGTGCCTCTGAGAGCTGCTAAAGCAAGAACACTACCTGCAAGTTTACCTCTTTTCTCTTAGTTTATTTCATCCCCTGTGCACCTTTGCTAGTATATCACTGGTGCACAAAGGTAGCTGTAAAGACTTGGGCATTTCAAAGCATGGCAAAAATCATTTAACAGATGTATTTATGGCAGACTTCATAAAACACTCTCATTTAATATGCTAAGGCGAGGCACAGAGAACACAGAAACCTGTACATCTACCAACTATATTTAACTAGGTTTAACTGGATGCAGAACCCAAAAATCTGTTGCTGAACTGTAAGTATTTAAAAACAAGGTTTATGTTCTTAAGTTAGACAAAAAAAAAAAAAAGAAAAAGAAAGTTAGAAATGCATCCCTTGAAGTATTAGAGGTACTAAAACTCTTGTTCCCACCCTGTTTTTAGCAAGCATCCTTGTTCTGGCCAAGGGATATGATCTCAAGCATCCCATTCCCAAAAGACAGCCCTGATGAGGTTCTTCCAGAGACAGGTTTGCAGGTTACTGCTGGGTTCTCCCCAAAGCCCACACCATTCTGCTGAGCCCTCTGGCCCAGTGTTCTCCCAGCACTAGGGCTAGCAGCAGGTGCTGGCTCCCAGGAATCCCAGCACCACATTTTCCCTGCCCCACAAGCTGGCAACCTGATTCCCTCTCCAAAGTGGAAAAATTTCTCCTGGCAGAAGAGGCTGTACTACGCAAGCTCTTCAATTCTTCCTCTATTAGCACATGTTAGTGTATTGTCAAGAGGAACAATAGCAACCCCACAAACTATTTATTCCATCAAGAACAATTTATTGTCTTTTGTAAGTTCGTTTCCAGCTTCTGAAGCTCAAGAGAGAAAAAAATCTGCTGGTTCTTTAAAACTTCAGATGTGAGGGCCTATTTGTAGTCATCATATAAATGGGGGTGGTAACCAAATTAACCAAATTCATTTTGTAACCACAAATCATTCCCATTAAAATACTCCCTTCTCACCCCACCTCAAAAGAAGAATAAGAATAAAAGGAAAAAAAGGGAGTCCAGATGGTTAAAATTATTTTTAAGCAAATATTTAGTGGTTACAGTTGAATTCTTCTGGCACACATTCTCCACTACAAAAATGACACCCCACATTCACTGTGTTAACCATTTTCCAATGTGCCAGCCAAATGAATGCCTCAGAGAACACACACACACATACACACACACATACACACACGCACGGTATGGAAGCATTATCAGGAGTGCTATAGTTAAGGTTCCTTTGCAATTCGGGCAGGAGGCAGGGCTACTTTACATGGCATGGTAGGATTTCATCTCCAGGTATGAGACACAACTCCTTAACAGACAACTACATTTAACTCCTCAATAGACAACTGAGTTTAACTCCTCAACAGACAACTACATTTAACTCCTCAATAGACAACTGAGTTTAGCTCCTCAACAGACAACTGAGTTTAACTCCTCAACAGACAACTGAGCTTAGCTCCTCAACAGACAACTGAGTTTAGCTCCTCAACAGACAACTACATTTAACTCCTCCAAAGACAACTGAGTTTAATTCCTCAACAGACAACTGCATTTTCTGAAGCATTCCCTCTCTTGCAGCTGAACTCCTTTTTTTNNNTTTTTTTTTTTTTTTCAGCACCTCTCTTTATTGCTAATGTCACTGGAAACTCTGATGAGTGGGCTGGGAGGGGAGGAAGGCTTGTAAATATAAGTTCAGAGTAACTGCCATCTCCGTATTTTGCACAATTCAGAAATGCTTCCTCCTTGAAAGAATAAAAAAAAAAACCCTACATTCCTTTATTTCCCATAACCTAATTTAGCTTGGGCAAGAAGCAGCCCAAGGAACTCCCTTTGCTGCTCTGACAGTTGCTGCAATCCTCCCATGTTGTTTCCCGGGCTCGTTCACACATTGACCCACACTCCTTGGAGTACCCTGACATTCTGTCCTGGAGTTCTCAGCAGATTGAACACCCACCACCACTGCACACATGCCTCTCCCTGCAGCCAGTTCACGTGGCACAGCAGATTGGTAGGAGCCTGATGGGTAGAAGCAAAAGTACTGGCGTCAGTATGGGGCTGGCTGCGGTGATGGACGGCCGGGGAAGGTGTCCCCCTGTACAGCTCCTGCAAACTGGTTTCTCCAGTCTGGCATCCCAGGAGGCTTGCCAGATGGAGAAACCTTCTCCGCAGCAGAACTGCAAGCTGTGCTTCTCGGGAAACTCGAGGCTGTAACCCTTTCCCTCTTCCTCCACATACCCTGTTGCTTGCAGAATTCTTTTGATGCCTACATACAAACAACCGAGACGAAACCGCGCTTCTCGGAGACAGACAAACTCAACTTGCTCCTAATCCCTTCTCCAGCAAATTAACCCCAGATAACTTAACACTGTATCTATGGCTTGGGGAATAGAAGTTGATTCATTCAAGGTCAGAGCTAAAGGCGTGCACGTGGTTCACACAAGTTAGATGTGTCTGTTGTGGCTGCTGGCGTTTCTTTAAGCGGAAAAGGAGTTCGGTGTGAAGTGGCAGTGCTTGGATACAGTGATGGTCGCGTGGTCAGAGTTGTTCTCTGTAGGCACTGAGGTTGGCTATCTATAGAGTGCTCTTTATCTGCAGCTGATGAGACACTGCTAGCAAAAGCTGTGATAGAAACAGCGATTTCAAGCTAACAAAGGTTCATTTTGGGAGAAGCTGAGGTCTGAATGATGTCTGTTTGTTGAATGAAAGGAAATCTACGCCTCTCTCTCTGGATGCGTGTGCACATGCACACCTGTTTTACATTGCTGGAACTTCTCTGATCTCAAAGTTTTACATCAGGATACTGAAAGGTAAATCTGACCCATACAAAGAGTCTCCAAGGGGCCAACTCTCATTATTTTCGTTACCAATGCCTCTATTTTGCTCAGTGGAAGATTAAGGCTAATGTGTAGCAGAAGAGCAATGTAAAGAATCCCACGGTAAGTCTTCATCCTCCTCTTGGTACCTATGCAGTGAGCAGTGAAGGAACTCAGGCTCCACTATCCATTTTCTCTCTCACATGCATGGAATTCATTGAAAGTAATGGGAAGGAAATTACAGTAGTCTCACAGGTCTCCAACAAGAGATCACTGTGTGGAAAAAAAATAAATGTGACTTGTCAAGAACTACTTTGTTTTGCTTTGTTTCATGTGAAAGTATACCTTGAAAAAAATTTAACTGAAACCCAAAAGCTTTGCATTCCTTTTCCAGTATGAAATCAGAGCAGATATTGGTAAGAGGTGCAATTTTACTGGAGGCATACCAAAAGGTGACAATATTCCCGTTGGCTTGGCATAAAAGATACACTTCATGTCCAGTAAATCACTCCATAAATACTTACATTTTCCCTCTGCAATTTGCCATTTGAGTGAGTCTGCTTACAACCAAGAAAATAATCACACAGATATTAAATAAATGAAGGGGAGAGGTCTAATTGAAAGCTAAAATGTACTCACTTTGGGGAAGCAGCTACTCCCAAGCACTCCTGCTCTAGGTGGAAGCTCATTACCAAGGAATACCTCAAGCAAACCTCAGTAATTTGTATGGTGTTTGACAAAACCCCATAGAGGTATTCTGCAAACTTTCAGACGTGTGAACCGGGGTTTTTGAGGACCAAACTGCCCCAAACTGGAGAGAGCCCAATGGTGGCTATGAGGATGATGAAGGAACTGGAAGAGAAGTCTGATGAGGAATGGCCAAAAAGACCTGGGGTTCTTTAGTCTGGGGAAGAGAAGATTCCAGGGAGCCTTCCAGTACCTGAAGGGAAGCTGCAAGAAAGCTGGGGAGGGACTTCATGCAAGGGCTTGTAGTGATAGAATGAGGAGGGTGGATTGAAGGTTGAGGATGGCAGATTTAGAGTGGAGATTAGGAAGAAATTCCTTACAGTGAGGGTGAGGAGACACTGGCACATGTTGCTCAGGGAGATTGTGGATGCCCCCTCCCGGGAAGCTTTCAAAGCCAGGTTGGACATGGCCTTGAGCAACCTGTTCTGGTGTCCCTGCCTACGGCAGAGGGGTTGCAACTAGATGATCTTTAAGGTCCCTCCCAACCCAAACTGCTCTGTGAAACCTTTCTGTGCTGCAAGTAAAGCAAAGCCAACACAGGGCACAGCAGGAGACTGCTGCAGTTACACACCCTGATAAATGGCAATGAGAAGGGAAGGAGCACTACATACCAAGGCCACGCTTTGGTCGTGTTGCACTTTCTGGTTGAGAACAAAACCCAAGTTAGGTGTCTGTCTCTGCAAGGTGGGTTCTGCAGGCAGCCTCCAACGTGGGCACCACACTGCCATTATCTTGTTATAGAGAAAACATTACCTGCCTCACTCCCTACTACTTGTGTTCTGCACTGAAGAGTGGCACGGTGATTAATTACAACTCTAAAGTGCTTATAAAGCATCAGTCCAAGGCAGGTTTACTAGGTTGGGGCCTCCCATGATTTATGGACTAAGGAGAAAAGCAAAGGCCATTTGCAAAGGAACATTTTCTTCAGGGGGAAAAAAAAAAAAGTAATTTAAATTACCCATCCCCTGCTCCCCCAGATTACAGTGTCTGACCTCCAACGACTTTCTTCCTCTGAAACTTAGGCACAAAAAATAAACAGCAACAGATTTTTTTCACTCCACTTCTCCTTAAAGGACACCTGGTAAATGTTAATAAATGGAACAACCTGAACCAAGCAGTGAGAAAGGTCTGAAATGTTTTCCTTTGCTGATACAGGGAGCTGGCCTGAGAACTTTAAAATAATTAAAGCATTTCTGCCCAAACTCAAAAGGCAGGAGAAAAAAAAGCCAAGCGTGAACGCGCTGACACATTCACACACACAAGGCACAGCCACAGGAAGGATTCATTTGGTTTTGGTTTGTTTCATTCCTATGTTGCCTTCATTTTCTTTGCTGTTTTACCAGTAGTAAACTGGCACTTTGTGTTTACTCCGCTTCAGTTACTAAAGCCTTTCAGTAGTGTATAGAGCAGGAATGCGAGAGAGAAAGATTCCCATATGACAGAGCTCCTTTGATATTGTTACTTCAACCAAAACTTTGAAATGCAGTAGCTGGTTTTTGTGTGTAGCATATGACAATTTTTTTTTTATTATTATTTTTTTTCCCCCAAGTCTTATAAACTTTGATTTACTTAACTGCTGTCACTGATGTGGCTCACAGAGGAAGAGAGCATGAAGAGATAGAGAGAGAGAAGCAGCTAATGTGGTAGTCTATTTGATGGCACAGGATTATGTGCTACAATAATTAGGGTACAGGAATTCTACCCAAAAAAAAAAAAAAAAAGGAAAAGAGTGAAAAGAAATAAGGAAAGAAGAAGATAATGTCAAATGCTTCAACTAACTTTATCACATTCTCAATGCAATATTATGTAGGCTATCTAATAAAATTTATTTCTGGGCAGTAGCTGAATTTATACTGAGCCTGAGAGGAAGATGAGATGAAATTCTGGTTCTTGTAGATAGCAATGTGATGACTCTCATTGGACTTGGTGAGACCTTTCACCCCATGGGCTTCCACTCACAGGCTCACAGGATTTTAGGGGTTGGAAGTGACCTCTGAAGATCTTCCAGTCCAACACCCCTGGCAGAACCAGAGAAGCTAACACAGGTCTCCCAGGAACACATACAGACAGGGCTGGAAAGTCTCCAGAGGAGACTCCTCACTCTCTCTGGGGAGCCTGTCCTAGTGCTGTGAAATTCTTCCTCATCTCGAGGTGGAACTTCCTGTGCTGCAGTTTCCATCCATTATCCCTTGGCACACAAGTGAGCAGAGGCTGTCCCTGTCCCTGCCCCTTCCTTCCTGACCCCCACCCCTCAGTTATTTATAGACATTGATCAGATCCCCTCTCAGTCTTCTCCTCTCCAGACTAAAGAGCCTCAGGGATCTCAGCCTTTCCTCATAAGCCAACATAAAGCCACCCTGGCAGGACCCAGGTAGTATTAGAGCTTCCTGAAGTGGTATGACTGAGGCTGGTTACCTTTCTTCTGGAAAAAAAGATGTAGACCATGGTTGATAATCTTTAAAACAAACAAACAAACAAACCGAACAACCAACAACAACAAAAAAAAAAAAAAACACCTCACAACCTAAACCAACCAAAAGAAAATATAATCCAACCTTTTGTAGTAAACTACTGTTTGTACCTGGCAAATAAGCACACAACCTACAGAACTTTAAAGTAGAAAGGGTGTCAAAGATGCTCTTGGTAATTATCAGTGAGGTTGTTAATTCTATTAAAAGAAATAAAGATTTCTTCTGAGGAGAGTAAAGGTGATTTGGGGGATTTCCTCCCCACTCCACCACCAAAGGTCTGTGCCCCCCACTTGGGATCATCTCCAGGGCAGATTGAGGCAAACTCTGGCAGCTGACTGGTGAAGAAGATGGAACAGAAACTGGTGGGATCCAAATCTGCTGCCTGCAAGTGCATTGTCCTGTCCCAGGTATGACAACATGCAACTACTCTGCACCCAAAATCTGAAGGTGAAAACACAGCATTTGCACATCTGCAATGTGCATTAGGAAGCACTGATGCCACACAGCTGAGGAGGGGGAAGATTTCCTCATGAACCTGCCAAAATGCCTGGTCCTCAGCCTGTGTGCTCTGCTCAGGGAAAAGGAATTGCCTCTTACCTCTCTGTGGTGTAGTTTACCTATATGTAAAATGAAGACAGTGCTTTCCCTCAAGGGGTCTAGAGGAGCTTAATTAAACAAGAGACTCTTAGCCTTAATCAGACTTCACTCACTTGCTAAGTACATGGGAAATCCTCCAGTTCAGGAACAAACTTGACACCATGACAAATGAATCAGCTGCCTTACCACTTTGCCCCTGGGAAATAGTTTCCTTGGGAATAGGTATTTATGGAGCTGTATAAAAAATATTAAAGTGTTCAGACCAGACAAACCCCCAAATCCCCACATTTCTATCACTGCTGATGTTTCTCTGTCATACTAAACATTTTCTGCAATTCTGATTTCCTGGGGATCCTGACTCCTGCTTTGTCTAAATCCACAGATTATGGCAGACTTAAAAATGCTACCTTAATTCTAGTGCATGGCTGAGGATAAGTATGGTAGAGGATGTGGCAGCCATGTGAGAGCTGTGAGATGCTCAAGGTGCAGCTCTTCTTCACCCTATCTTCATCTCTCACCCCCAACCCATTCACCCTCTGTGGATGTGGGCAGTCTGGGAGAGGAAGCATCCCATCACCATCATTGTGAGTTTAGTCACTTGCCACAAGGAGCTAAGCATTGCTCCTGCCAGTTGCTGGACAACTTTGGTGACCTCTAGTGCCTTCTGCACAAGGATTTTAACAGGGTGTGAGAAGCCAGAGGGCAACGTGAATGGGATGAGCTTTAACAAGGCCAAATGCCAGCTCCTGCACTTGGGTCACAATCATCCCAAGCAAGGCTACAGGCTTGGGGCAATGTGGCTGGAGAGCTGCTGGCAGAAAGAGATCTGGGTGTTGTAATGGACAGGAGCTGAAGATGTGCCCAGGTGGCCAAGAAGGCCAATGGCATCCTGGCTGGCATTAAAAATGCTGTGTCCAGCAGGAGCAGGGAGGGGATTGTCCCAATGGTGAGGCCACAGCTTGAGTGCTATGTTCAGTTTTGGGCACTGCAATACAAGAGAGATGTGGAGGTGCTGAAGCCAGTGCAGAGGAGGGCAAGGAAGCTGGGGAAGGACCTGGGGAATAAATCCGGTGAGGAGTGACTGAGGGAGCTGGGGATGGTTAGTGTGAGGAAGAGGAGGTTGAGGGCAGAGCTCGTTGCTGTCTGCAGCTACCTGTAGGGACATTGTGGAGAGGCTGCTGCTGGGCTCTGCTCACAGGGAATTGGAGACAGAACAAGGGGGAATGGCCTCAAGCTGAGGCTGGGGAGGTTTAGATTGGACATTAGGAAAAAGTTTTTCCTGGAGAGAGTGGTCAGGGACTGGCATGAGCTGCCCAGGGAGGTGGTGGAGTCCCCCAGCCTGGCTCTGTTTAAGGGTGGTTTGGATGTGGTGCTTAGGGCTATGGTTTAAGATGAATCTTGTGGAGCAGGGATATTGGTTGGACTTGGTGATCCTGAGGGGCTTTGCCAAGCTGCATGGTGCTGTGATTCTGTGGTATCCATAATCACACAGGGTCAGCTCTGGTTTAAAGCCAGTGGGTGATTTTCAAATGGGTGCTGCTAAGGACAGGCAAGAGTTGAGAAAAAGTCAAGTCTCCATGATTACACTGAAATATTATCTGTTTGAGGAATAAATAGATGAGGAGCCAAATCATTCTGAAGTATCTAAATTCCACCTTCCCTTCTCCCACTCACAGAATCTGCTTTAAAGTAAAAATACCAAATTAATAGAAGAATGATAGTTCTCATGGTATCTCCTGCCAGGCTAAGAAGGTACAGGAAATATCCTGAACAACTCTGTTCTTAGGAATTATTAAGTTCACTTTTAGAAGTTATTATAGGGCCGCAGATTTAAGTGAAATATCCAAAGTTTTGGTATTTGACTTGAATAAAACTTGGGCCCTCTGTGAGCAAATCAGCAGCATGCATGTGAAAGGCATTTTTTTTTTCCCTCCTAAGCAAAGTGTGCCAGAGAATGGAGCAGAGGCACAAGAGGTTTCAAATACTGCCCACTGTTTTGTCCTGTGGGTACTCTTGGATATAGCTTCTTCTCTAGCACCCTGCTGCTGGGACGAGACCTGGGCCTGATGTTTCAAGTCAAACAAATTTGGCCCAAGCTTTTTCATGATCTCTGTGATGACCTCCCATTTCCACCCCTCCTCCCTCACCATTCCTCTTGATGTCTACCTCTTCTTTAGCCCTTCATCCCTCACCTCTTGTACTCCCAGGCACAAGCCCCAGCTCTGTGATGCCTTCCTCAGTGAGATCTGGATGACAGGATGGAAGTAGCTTAGCAGAGGAGCATCCTAACCATTGTACTCTTCAGAAGCACCAGAGTCAGCATTGGACACAACAACTTTTGCCTGCACTCCTGTCCTGCTCAGCTCCTCCTTCTCCTCGGCTTCTGGTTGAACTCAATGATCTTAAGATCTTTTTCTACCAGCTGATGCTATGAATCACAGTGTACCCAACTGGGTAGCTCCTTCCTGCTTTCTCTCCCCAGCACTGTGATGAAAAATCCTTCACAAACACCCTTGCCAGCCCTAGCCCATATTATTGCCTGTTGCGTTCCAGCACCACATTTGCCATTGCTCTCTCGGTTCCCATGCAGGCTCTATTGTTCCTCAGGAAAGGGATGGTTAATGAGGAGACAATTACATTGAAGGGTCTCAGGCAGTTGTTTGGATGGTTTCAGCAGGGTGATGGACAAGATGCTGCCTTCAGTGCTCAGTATCTGTTAAAGCAGCTCTCACCCAGCCCTATCCACTCATTCTGATTTGAGGAGCTGCTCTTCATTGTCCCCCGAATTGCACCTACACAAGGGAGGCTGCATCATAAACTGGGTCACTGAACCCATCTAGGTTAAAAATATCCCAGATATTCCTTAATGAAGTGGCAACAACTGTTCTCAGGCTGAAGAGAGGCTGGAATACCTCCTAATAATCTTGCTTACATATGCAAAAAAACTCTGCACTCATCTAAAATGTACTTATAATATAAAATGGAGTTCAAGGTTTGACCTGAGTGTATCCCACTCTGTCAGGCAAACAAAAGGAAATACAAATGTGTTGCTGTAATTTCCTTGACAGCAAAAGAAACAAAAACAAAACCCAAAGAAACATCACCCCAAAACAAACAAGAAACCTCACACAGCTATATCTAGGCCAATAAATATGATAATGTGAAACAATGAGGTTGAATTACTCTTTTTTTTTTTTTTCCCCCATGGCCCTGTTGCAACTCAGGATGTTTAGTTCTTGAAGTGCTGCAGAAGAATGTGAGTTTTTCATATCAAAATCTAAATAAATAAATAAAAGCATCCTTAACAACTACCTTGCTTGAAACTTTTACTCACTTTCTACAGAGTTTGCTATCAGGAGGTTTCACTTGCCNTGGTAGTAATTCCATCTGGATTATTGGATAATGATTATTTCCTTTTATTGGTGATGGTAGGGTAATACTTTTACTATTAATAATAGTGGTAGTAATTCCATCTGGATTATTGGATAATGATTATTTCCTTTTATTGGTGATGGTAGGGTAATACTTTTACTATTAATAATAGTGGTAGTAATTCCATCTGGATTATTGGATAATGATTATTTCCTTTTATTGGTGATGGTAGGGTAA
>VWYK01059584.1:82671-112149 GCA_013399775.1 Semnornis frantzii | reverse complement strand
AAAAAAAGAAGGTGTGGGGGGGGGGGAATGGGAAAAAAGAAAAGAAAGGGAAAAAAACCACCACACACCTCCACTTTGCCAATAAAGGAAATTTCAACCAATTGTAATGTCCAATCCTGCAAAAATAAGTCCTATGTACAGAGCAGTTATTGCTTAGTAAATGTTTTCTCTCTTTTACCAGTTAGAAAAGAAGGTAACTTTCCTACACTTCAAGTCTGCCTCAAATGCCTTTGGTAATTTTTTAGGAGAAGGAAAAAAACCCAAAAACCACAAAGCAAAAGGAAAGAACTGCTCAACCAATCCCATGTGAAACCTTGACTCACTGCAGCCTCAGGCATAGTTTAGAATCCAGCTTTTTGGAAAGACGAGTTCTTCCTGTTGCTGGAGAAGGGAGGGGAGACATAAAAGTCTGTGTCATGGGTTTCAAATGCAACTTGATTTGCAACATCAAGAATTGGTCACAGCTCTTGTGTGCTTCCAAGAGTGATTTTAAGTTCTGCCTTTTCCTTACCTGATCAGCTTTTGATATGCTTTAAAGTGGATGGGTTTTGAGAAGTCACTTGCTGGGTTAAATTGGTCTTCCCTTTCCTCAAACCCAAAAAGCACAGGTTCCTTGGGTTCGGTTTCATCTCACGGAATGGTTTTGGGAGCCATGAGATTCCCTTTTCTTTCAAGCCAAAACTTTCTCACACCGTCACAAAAAATAAAGTTCACATACCACAAAAAATCTGAAAATACCAGGTCAAATGTAAGCAATTAAACCAAGCAATTAAAACCTAAGCAGTTTAGTAGGTCAAGGCTGTCTGACCCAGCAAAAAGGCCTGCCAATGGGTGATACAAGGTCTCTCTCTGTCTCAGCAGACTGCTGCATAAAATCTAGGAGGAAGGACTGAGGGACCTGTGCTCAAGGGGTTCTAGCAGACAGAAACTCTCTCTAAGACCTTCCTACTCTGCTGGGATAGTCTCAAATGGAACAGGGATTGGAATAGTCTGATTGGAAAAGACACTTTAAAAAAAAATCAAGTTCTTGAAGGGGAAAAATGTCAAATGCTGCCCTACTGCTCCCTTTTTAAATACAGAGGGAAACAAATATAGATGTGGTTATTTATTGGGTTAAAGGTGAAAGCAGATTTGCTTAGCTTAGTAACAAACAATACTTTAAAAAGGAATTGATAAAGACCAAAAAAGAGAATCTGACCTGATTTCCTAGTTTCAAGGAATCTGAGCTCCTCTCATCATCACCAACCTAGGCAATTTATGGTGACCCTCTTACAATATGCTGATTAAAAATATAGTTTTAAACCCTCCATTATTTTATTATGACTCTTTCATAATTCAACCTCAGCTTGAAACAATGTGTTTCTGTTTCTCAAATGTGATTCATGTGTCGGTGTTGCATCTTTCCTATGTATCCTCCCACACGTGGTTGTCTGGCAGAATGTCAGAGGTTCTGCTCTCTGGACTAATTTGCTTGCTCTTTGTTTTATGAGCCTCAAGAAGCAATTCCGATGTATTTGAAGCCATTGATAGTAGATTGCTTGAACTGTGTTTGCCAGGCCCATAGGGAAAATAATTAGCTTGATCTTTTTATTGATTCAGGAATTAATTCATTCCAGGTTTTAGTCATACTTCTTTATGTCAGTGAAGGCAGTCCACAGCATCACAGGATGTCAGGGGTTGAAAAGGAGCCAAAGAGCTCATCGAGTCCAACCCTCCTGCCAGAGCAGGACCATACAATCAAGCTCAGGTCACAGAGGAACTCATCCAGACAGGCCTTGAAAGTCTCCAGAGAAGGAGACTCCACAACCCCTCTGGGGAGCCTGTTCCAGTGCTCTGGGACCCTTACAGTAAAGTTGTTCCCCCTTGTGTTGAGGTGGAAGCTCCTGTGCTGCAGCTTACATCTGTTACTCCTTGTCCTATCCCAGGGAAGCAGAGCCTGTCCCCTCCCTCCTGACCCCCAGCCCTCAGATATTTATAAACATTTATTAGATCCCCTCTCAGTCTTCTCCAGACTAAAAAGCCCCAGGTCCCTCAGCCTCTCCTCATCAGGCAGTGCTCCAGTCCCCTAACCATCCTCATAGCCCTCCCTTGGACTCTCTCCAGCAGATCCTTGTCCCTCTTGAATTGGGGAGCCCAAAACTGAACACAGTCCTCAAGTTGTGGAAAGCCTGTGGTTCCTTTAAAAGGAAAGGAGGGTTCAGCCATCCTGTGCCCTGTGCTTCAGCACAGTTTCTGAATTAGGATTTAGGTGCACATGGTCTGTAGTGGTAAGTATGGCAGGTATCTGCTTAATGGGGAGGACCTAATGCCAAACCCACATGAGTGGCAAACCTACTGAGCAATTCTCTGACTTCTCATGGCACCAAGTCTTTACTAAAGCGAGAACCCATAGAATCATAGAATGGTTTAGATTGGAAGGGACCTACCTCAAAGATCATCCAGTTCCAACCCCCCACCATAGGCAGGGACAGCTCCCACTAGAGCAGAGACCTTGCAAATGGTCCCTTCCCACCCCTCCTGTAGCCTCCCTTCAGATACTGGAAGGTCTCCTCTAAGCCTTCTCTTCTCCATGCTGAAGAGCCCCAACTCTCATAGCCCAACTCTCTACAAATGTGGTTCCAAAAAGTTCAAGAATCAAGTTACAACTCAGTTCCAAGACTCAGTTTACCAAGAACCATGCCATGTCCAGCAGATTTCAGAGTGCCAAGGCATCCGGTAACCCAAAAACCTATTGCAAGTGAAATTACTTTGCATTGTGTAAACTAAACGGTGTTAGGTTTCGTTACTAGATATGAGAAGTCTGTGGGGTCATTGCTAGAGGAGTATCATTACCATGCAATGTGTTTTTTCTCTGTACTTTTACAGTTTTTGAAGTTCCCAGGGAAGTAAGTGAGTGGAGAATGCTCCACTAAAACCCACCTGTGTGGGATCTCTGGCACCTAACTCTATTCATATACTGCACTGCACTCTCAGCAAGGAAAAACTCAAGCTCCATGAGGGAAGGCTTACCTCAGCTGGTGTTCTTGCAACTCCCGTTTCCCTAGTCCCATAAAAAGGCTCAGGCAAATACTTTCTGCTGTGTCTTTGTCTTTAGGCATTGTTTAAAGTTTTATTTGGTAACTTTTCTTATCTTAGGGATTTTTAGCTTTGCAATCCTCTGGCCTTTCATCATGGAGATGCTCAGAGGGCTGGAGCAGCTCTGCTATGAGGACAGGCTATGAGAGTTGGGGCTCTGCAAAATGGAGAAGAGAAGGCTTCCAGGACACCTTGGAGTGGCCTTCCAGTATCTGAAGGGGGCTACAGGAGGGCTGGGGAGGGACTATTGTTAAGGTCTTGTAATGACAGGACAAGGAGTAATGGGTTTAAACTCGATGAGGGGAGATTTAGACTGGATGTTAGGGAGAAGTTGTTTGCAGTGAGGGTGGGGAGACACTGGCACAGATTTTCCAGGAAAGTTGTGGAGCACAGAATGTGCATATTCTGTAATTCCCTGGAGGTGTTCAAGGCCAAGTTAGATGAGGCCTTGAGTGACCTGTTCTAGTGGGAGGTGTCCCTTCCTATGGCGGGGGTTGGAACTGGATGATCTTTGAGGTCCCTTCCAACCTAAACTATATTATGATTCCCCGTGGCTTTAGGCTTTTATAATATGCAGTCATTTAAATAATAAAAAGATTGCAAAAGGAGTAATTCAAAGAAAATATCAGTGCAGTAGGCAAATGGCAAGGAGCTTGACTCTGAAGACGTTTTGAGTCTGTTTTCTTTAGATGGAAATGCTGATAGAAATGAGTTGAATTTTTCTTTCATCTAATTGAACTCTAGGTCCTAATGGATCTCTACTGCTCTCTTGTCATTGTTGGAACCTCCTTCTCCTCAACTGCTTTGAAAAGCAAATGTTTCATCTCTAGGACACAGCACAGTGCATGCCTTCCAGGCCTTCTCTCCTGGAGTTCACTTCTTAACCTCCTAATCATATTTTCTTTATCTCTTATTTCTCCTCCTCCAAATAAGTCTTCACAGTACAAGGAGGTTACAGGAAGGTAAGGACTTACCTTTTCTCCTTGTGTCACCAGATCAGCAGAGGGGAGGGGTGCAATAGGTCCTGCATCTGGGTCAAGGCAAGCCCAAGCACAGTTATAGGCTGGGGAGTGACTGGCTTGAGAGCACCCCTGAAGAGAGGGACTTGGGGGTGCTGGTGAACAAGAAGCTCAATATGAACTGTCAGTGTGCTCTGGCAGCCCAGAGAGCCAAGCAGAGCCTGGGCTACAGCAGCAAGAGCAGCATGGGCAGCAGGGTGAAAGAAGTGATCCTGCCCCTCTACTCCCCACCGGTGAGACCCCACCTGGAGTACTGTGTCCAGTTCTGGAGCCCCTGTTACAAGAGGGCTATGGATGTGCTGGAATGTGTCCAGAGAAGGGCCATGAGGATGAGCAGATGGCTGGAGCACCTCTCCTATGAGGACAGACTGAGGGAGTTGGGGCTGTTCAGTCTGGAGAGAAGGCTCTGAGGTGACCTTATTGTGACCTTTCAGTACCTTAAGGGGGCTACAAAAAAGCTGAGGAGGGACTTTTCAGGATGTCAGGTAGTGACAGCACTAGGGGGAGTGGAACAAAGCTAGAAATGGGTAGATTCAGACTGGATGTTAGGAAGTTCTTCAGCCTGAGGGTGGTGAGACCCTGGAAGGGGTTGCCCAGGGAGGTGGTGGAAGCCCTATCCCTGGAGGTGTGTAAGACCAGGCTGGATGAGGCTCTAGACAGCCTGATCTCGTGTGAGGTGTCCCTGCCTGTGGCAGGGCAGTTGGAACTAGGTGATCCTTGTGGTCCCTTCCAACCCTGACTGGTTCTATGATTCCATGAGTAATTGATGTACATTCAGTCATGAGATATGAACAAGTCCGGCCTGGCCTTTACATCTCTAATATGTCTGTGTGCAGAGCTGACCAGGCAGAGACCATCTCTGTAAGAAACTTCTTGCTGAAGTGAGTCCTGCCTGCATGCTTCAAACAAAAAAAAAAAACAAACGAAAAAACCCTGATCTGCTAGTTTCAAGCCAACTGGCATAATTCTGTGTTTCAATGATGTTTACAACAGAAAATCTGTAGATTTCCACCTTTTTTGAGGTGGAAACATGATAGGGGAGAAGCAGGACTGTCTGCAGCCATTGAAACTGCCTGCCGAACCGATTTTGACCATATAAGCTAATAAACTTCAACTGTGACCTTGCCTAAGCTCATTCCAGAAGTGAAGTCATTTCTGGCATCTAAAGCAAGTCCTTGAAGCTTGAAAACCGTGGCTCTGTAAACTGGGTTCTTCTGCATTACAAATAAACTATTAGCATGCCCCATTTAAGAGGTGACTATGGGCTGTTTTGCTTCAACCCCTGTGCGTGGTTCAGAAGGTCAGGCATTACCGCAGCATCTCTCCTGTTATTTTAGGGCTCTTGTGTGTTATGGTTGGCCCTGAGCGCATGGCCTTTGGTTTCAGTTGTTTTTCCATGGGTTTGGCTTTTAAGAATAGACACATTTCAAGAAAAATCCAGCAAGTTGTAAAGTTCACCAAGGCTGAGGGCTGGGATGGCTTTTAGACCCGAGCAGTTGAAAGGAGCTGAGCAGCTTGTGGCTGTTTAATCTAAGCAGAGTGTATCTAAGTGATGGGTAGTGGAGAGGGCAAAACTTAGTGTGGGTTGTGGGGTGGGAGAGAGGCAAAAAGAAAAGTAAGGCAGTTAGTGTTGTAGCCCATAGAACAACTGTTACTAAATTAGTTGAAATTGAGAGGCAAACAGAGCTGAAAGTGGAGAAACTGCTCCTTGTTGAACCAGAGTCCAGTAATTAGTTTGATAAATAATACATGGAGTGGGAGAGGGATTCCCTTCTGGTGCAAATGCTGACCCTTTGATCCCCAGCTGTGGCTCATCATTGAAACTGGTGGTTTTCTTGTTTCTGTGGTTTTTACTGTAAGAACTTCCTCCTAACCTCTTGCTAAAGACCTGTACAGCAAATGCAGGCACTCATTGTTTAAAGAGTGCTGGGGGAGGGCAGAGTAAAATTTCCAAGGACTGCATGTCGAGATGTATGTGGCTGTTTAAATGATCAAATACCAGTAGCTTTAGCAGGAGTGTGTGTCTCCTCTGTTGTCTCAGTGCTCAACATTTGCCTTGGGGCTTATAGACTGGCCCTTGAATTTCAGTGGTAGGGTTTCGAAAACAGGGAAACTGCTTAATACTTTGGAAAATTTGTTCACCAAAGACTTACTCCTGAAAATGCTTTTGAAAATAGAATGAAATGCCAGCATGAAAGAAGTGCATTTAGTGTAGCTGTGGATGGGTAGAGACTAAGCTGCTGATGTAGAAACATTAGAGGGCATGGGAGACCAAAAGGAATGTGTGCTTAGGTCTTTCAGCCAGAAAGAGTAGAGTTATATGCACATAAATCCAGAGAACACCAAATTGTATAAGGAACTGTGGATGTGAAGTCCTGAAAGACTGGTGAATGTGTCAGGCTTTATTTAAGCCTTTGAGACTGCAAACCAACCACTCAACAGAAGGTTGATTCTACAGTCCTAAGACTTGTGGTTGGTTTGTATCTCTCACAACAATGTGCTTAGAGGTCAATGAAAGATTGAAATGCTTCATGAGAAGCTACAGAATGATCCTAGAATCATGGAAGATAGGGTCAACTAGGGGAAGAAGATAAGATGATAGGAGGCATCATGTCTCCTGCCTCCTGCACCTCCTGGAATGCCTGTTGCTCATGCTGCAGAGAGGTGTGTTCTCAACTTGCTTTGACTGTTCTGGTGTAGCTAATTTTGTTCAAGTACTCATGATGATATCAGGAGATGAGAGCTGGGCTTATTGCAAAAATCATCTCTTACTCTGTTACTCTGATCCAAACTGAAACTTGATTCAAGAATTTATCATACTTTCAGGAGTTTGGATGTGTGAAGATTGAGGTGTACAGTACTAATAACTTCAGTTTTGGAAGATATCTGGCATCATCTGTGCTGTTTTCTATACACTTGTCTTTAAATTGCTAGAGTAGTTGTGCCAGTGAACGTTTTCTATCCTCTGCTCCAGAGAACAGCACGGCAGAGGTGAAATGAGTCTACTGTAGTATCTCTGGCTTCTCTCGTTGTAGAATCAGATTGAAAACACAGAATCATGGAATGTCAGGGCTTGAAAGTGATCTTGAAAGATCATCCAGTCCAACCACCCTGTCAGAGAAGGATCACCTAGGGCAGGTCATATAGGAATGCATCCAGGGTTTTGTTTAATATCTCCAGAGAAGATTCCATAACCTCTCTGGGCAACCTGTTTCACAGCTCTGTCACCCTTATAAGTAAAAAGGTTTTACCTTCTGTTCACATGAAACCTCCTCTGGTCCAGCATGCATCCATTGCCTCTTTTCCTGGCATTGGACATCACTGAGTAGAGCCTGGCTGCATCCTCCCAACACTCATCCTACACACCTTTATAAACATGAATGAGATCAACCCTCAGGCTCCTTCTCTCCAGGCTAAAGACCCCCAGCTCCCTCAACCTGTCCTCACAGGCACAGTTCCACTGCCTTCAGCATCTTTGTGGCTCTATTCTGGACTCTTTCAAACAATTCCCTGAGGTCCTTCTTGAACTGAGGAGTCCAGAACTGGACACAATTCCAGATGTGACCTCACCAGGGCAAAACTGAGGGGCAGGAGGTATATTCTTATTTTTTCCATTTAACCCAACTTTGATAGGCTCCTTACCAATTCTCAGGTCCAGCTGTTGCTCACTGGACTTGTATCACCATCAGTGGGAGTTACTGAGTGAAAATCAGAAGCATGTGTTGGAACAGCTCAGTGGAGTAACAGGATCTCATCTGCTGTGGCACCAGAGGAGCACTGCCATTAAACCCAGCACAGCCTCACTTAAAGAACAGGAACTGCACTGTTTGAAGAGTGCTGCTTAGCTATACAGTGAAGAGAGGATTAACACTGGGAATGTTGCTGTTTCCTTGATGTTTAAGGACAGGAAAGTAAGAAACAAGACTCTAGAAAGAAACAAGTTTTNTAATCAGCTCTTCAAGTGAATCTTTGCCAGTGAAAGGTATTGTTTGTTGGTTGGAATTTTTTGGGTGTTTTTTTTTTTTTTTTTTTTTTTTGTGGATTTTTTTTTTCTTTCTTTCTGCATGGTGTTCCTATAGTGTTAAACAGGGACTTAACTGCCTTATGTGACTGAGGCCCCATTATGGAATTGACTCTGGGTCACCTAGAGTTTAAGAAGTTCAGAAAAAGCAGCAGAAGAAATATTTTTCTGTGTGCTTTCAGCATGCCTCTGAGGGGGCTCTGCAGCCAGCAAGGTCTAGTGTCTGAAAGGCCAGATCTCTTGGACAGACCCAGTTAACCTGGGAGGGGAGAGGGGAACTTTGTCATTAGTGGCAGGAAACCTATTATTTATTATCAGTCAAAACTATGAAGTATGTGCAAGTCTCCAGAGAGAACAGCAATGTATGAGGGGCATCACATCTGTTAAACAGTATCTAGCCTCTGCTTCTATCTTCCTTAACAGTATGAAAGCATTCAGAGCCCTTCTCTCATTTTCCCCAGTATATTTTGCTAACCTGCACAGCTTCCAAATGATTGTTTTCCTCCCTCCTTGTGATGGTTCTTCACCTTAATGAAGCTCATAGACTCATAGGATTGTTTGAGGTTGGAAGGGACCTTTAAAAGTCACCTAGTCCTCCCTCGCAGTCAGCAGGGACATCTGTGACTAGAGCAGGTTGCTCAGAGCCCCAAACAACCTGACCTGGAATGGTTCCAGGGATGGGGCATCTCCCACCTCTCTGGGCAATCTGGACCAGGGTCTTAACACCCTCAGTGAAACAAGTGCCTGCAGCTTCTTAGCTAACAACTCTCTTTGTGCATGACAAAAATGAGCAGTAGTGGCAGCACCACATACTCCAAATTTTCTTTGAGTCTCATTGCTAGAGACCCTTCTTCGGGCTCCACCAAAAATCAAACACAGAAAGGTGAAAGGAGAAAAGAAACACCATTGTCTCTTCTCACAACCACTTTCAGCTCCTGGAGGAATGTCTACCCATGCCACTAGTTTCCTCAGACTGAAAGGAACTCTGCTTAGTGACTGCTGGTGTTCAGTATGAAACATGGGGAACAAAGGCATCTCAAATTCATGGCGGAAGTCACTGACTTTAAAACTTTGCTTTTGACTTGAAATCACTTAGAATTTTCCCCTCTTGTTATATGGTTAAGGCAAAGGTAAGTTTTGTTTGTTTGTTGTCCTGAAGGCTTTATTTAAGCCTCAGGGAGGTGGTGAGATTATGGAGACTGAAATAAGCATTGGTCACAAGTACACAGCACCAGCTCTTAGAGGGTGGTTCAACTGGCCATGGAAAATTTGGAGTTTGGATATCTAATAGATGTTCTCAGCTCTGGTCTTATTCAAGATGATGGTTGTAGATATTGCTACAGAGTTTGTGATACTGGGGAATGCAAAGGTCAATTTTGCCACAGGTATTGAATCTCTGATTCAAGTTTTCATGTACTTCAGATGGTAGCTATTTAAAAATTTGGTGTCAGTTGTTCCATAGACATAACAATGTTCCAAACTGTGTCCAGAAAAGGAGAATTTTCCCTTTTCTTTCTACAGGAGAGAAAACATTAGGGCTAAATGTAATTGGCCAGGTTATGAGTTGGGTCTAAGCTTCTGCTGGATTTTTGAGTTAATAAGGAACAAGCAGGCACCAGTGCATTGATCCTGTTTTGGCAGGGGTTTTGGGCTAGATGATCTTTCAAGGTCTCTTTCGGCCCCTGACATTCTGTGATTTCAAAGCCATCTTCAGATGCCTCTGAAATAGAGTGGAAAATGCACAGAGTTAGTGTTAAAATTTGAAGTGATTAATTTAATTTCTAGGAGTTGTGCTGTGTATCTGCTCAGGCTGGGGGACTTTATGCTTTCACCTAATGTGGGAATTGGTGCTTACAGTAAGTGTGGCTCAGGCTTTGTTTAGGTCCGGTATGGCGAGGGACATAGAAATGCTACCACAGAGCACAGTGTCTGCCTGAACAGAGTCCCCAGTGCTAGAAATAGAGTCATGGGAATGGTGCTGTTGTTTTATGCTTTTGTCTTGTGTGCACCACCGACTGCTGCTGGTCAGAAACTTTCTGATGACATGCGCCAATGCACTGAACTGAGATTGTTGCCAAGAAAGACTCAGTGAGCTGTGTTGCCTGCTTACAGGAGATTTGGGGTCTTTGACATTCCAATTCTGACATTTTCTCTCTCTCTCTTTATTTTCTCCTATTCCAGTGCTGAAATGCTGTTTTCACTCAGATGAAGGAGGTCAGAGTCTGAAGGAAACATTTCAGAAGCGTGGAAAGCAAAGCTGCTCTCTCCACCCAGTCTGTTCTTCTGCATATGCTTGATCTGTGGGCACTTTTCCCTCCAAATTCTCAACGCCTTTTGTGGTTAGGAAAAATGTTTGACTTCTTAAACGCTGACAGGTTAGGAAAACTGTTTCCCTTGCTGCTGCCCCTGTAACTGTGCAGCCCTTGTTCGAGGGCTGATAGCGCTGGGACCGCGGCCAGGACCCAGGCGGTTCGAGGGGCTCCGGCTGGCAGCAGCACTCACAAAGGAGCTGCTCTGAGATGCCTTTGTTTGGCTGTCATCAATGTCCCATTGTTTGCCAGGATAATTGCCCAGTTAATCCCAACTGGTGGGATAATTATATAAAGCTCATGTCCAGTCTAAACAGGAAACAATATACTTTCCTTATCTTTGCTAGGCATGAAGTTCCCTGGACTCCTATCAGCCTTTCAGGACTTGCCTTTAATTGTTTACTGCCAGGCAGTATGCGGTGACAAATTAACATCAGGGACATGGGATTAAAACCTAATCTCCCTTATTATTCAGGTAAAATCCTTGGGTTTAGGTCTTAATTTTACTGAATCTAAGGATTACTGCTAGTTAGATTGTGTCGTCTATCTATAGCTGTCCTGCTGGCTTTTCTGACTTTGAAAGAAATCATTCCAGAAATTCATGCTTTAACAAGCCTTTTCTCCATTCTAATAGTAGTCCTGCTGCTGTGAAAAGGTAAAGTTTAATTTTTTTTGTACCCACAATAAAGAGGACAATTACTGAGGAGTAATACAGCTCGCTGTATAAAAATCTGTTATTGTAACAAGTCCTTGAATGCTTCGTTTAATAATGATTTCAAACCAGTCCCTTAACTGATGATGATGATGATTGGAAGAAGCAGTTCTACAGGAGAAGTGTCTCACAGCAACTAAAAATCATGTTTCCTTTCCCCCCCTATTTTAACCCTTGAGATTCAGGAAGACTTTGCTTTGTATTCCCAAGTTTAATCTTGGTGCCTTACAGCGGAGGTGGAGCTGTTTGCTTTGCCGGGACCGTTTGTACTGGTGAGCACATCAACACCTGCCTTGTAATAATAACTTCTCTTACAGTAGCTGCTGTGTGCAAACTGGCAAAATATTGGTGGACAAGTGGGCTGGGAAGACAAAACAGCCTCATTTTGGGACTCGAAGTCATGTGTAGCACAAGTGGTGAGCACGTGTGATATGGACAGATATTGGCTTATGTCCTAAGAGCTCAGGGGATGCAGAGATTGCTACCCGTGCACCTTTCTTTCTTGTGCACCTTTCTGTCTGCTTTGCTTCATAAAATCTCTCATATTTCCCAGACTGACCTCCAGGTACCCATGCTGGAAGTGCTAGTGGTAAGTCAGACTCTGAATGCCAACATTCCCCCACTGTGCTCTTTAGCCTCCAGCAGCAGACCACTGCACACCCTGGTTTAGGTGCTTGTAGTGTGCACAAGCTCACTGGTGCTTTCTTTACTACCCTTCTGCTACAGGTTTTGTGGTGAGTGGAGCTGAGCCAATGGTGAAAGTGGAAAGAACATTCCCTACAATAGCTCGAGGGGACTATTTTAATTTGCCTGCACTTCCCAATTATGTTAATGGAAAAGGCATGTCAAAATAGCTGAAGAAAAGGCATTTTAAAGGGTTATGTAAAGCTGCCTAAATGAGCTGGTTTGTTAGGAAAGACTGTTGCAAGTGGTGTCAAAATGTCCTTTTGTCATCAAACACCCTTTCCTTTCTCTGAGTGGGCCCACAGAGTACTCCACTGTTTTAACATTTATTAGTTTGGATTTTCATTAACTATCTTATCCTCTATTCCATCTGAATTTCTAGCTGCAAGGTCAGTATGATGCTTCATACAGCACAGATGGTTTGTTCCTGTGAACCTTTCTGCCACCTTCCAGTCAGGAAAACGTTGATTTCTTGAGCCACAAAATTCCAAAAGTAGATCCAGGACAATCGGTGAATCCACATTCCTTTCACCCATCTGTTTTGAGGATTTTGCTTTGTATGACAATCTTCATTTGAAATCTGAAGTACTGGGGCAAGCCAACAAATCAGACCAATACCTTTTGTCATTTGGCTGATTCCCACTCACTGCTGTGGAAAGAAGAGTGTGGACTGCTGTTGGGTTTGTAACCTTTTGGAATGAGATGGATTTTGGAAGGAATGAAGGAATTTTATTTTTTTTAACCAACAGTACAACTCCAGTAAAACATCTCCTGTCAGGAGGGTTTCTGATGGACTCTGGACTCATTCTCTTTCTCTGGCCAGCTTTTCCACCCCAAGCTGTATGAGCTGCATCTCCAGGGATGCCCAGGAGACAAGAGCTTAAGAAGCCTATGTCTTGAGCCAGGCCAAGGGTCCAGCTGAAGCAGTAAGGGAATGGGAAGGGGGGTCTGGAACAACAACCACTGGGCAGCTCTGAATTAACCATGTTGTTAAAGCATCTGTGCTCCTAGGGCAGCAAGCAACGAAGCTGTATGTGTATTTCAAAATACAAGTGGTGTTTTGCCCCATGCATGTACTTGATCAGGTTTGGGGAATTTTTGTTTTAAAAAGTGATGCAAATTGCAAGTCTTGAATTTCAGAGACAAGCAGAAAAAACTAAGTGGGTAAAAACAATGCAAGATGCACTTTAACTGAATTTTCTGAGTAATATTTGCTACACTAGTTTATGGATGATACTAGGTTTTGTCCTGTTAACCAGCTCACATTTTCCCATTCTGATCTGTGAATTCATGAAACTCAATATTTCATTTCCAGAACATCTAAGCAAATTGAGGCTATCAATTTCACAGTATCTGCTGCTATCAATTTTCTTGATTTTTCCCTTTCTGCTCTTTGTCTTTTCTGTTAGTGTGCTTGCACTGTGAACTGGCAGCGGGCTCTGTACAAGCTCAACATCAGCCAAAAGACATTAGCTCTGCCAATGCTCTGTCTGCAAACCTTCCCCCAAATGAGTGTGACTGTCATGGTGCTCTGGGAGAGACAAATAATGTCTGAAGACCTCCGTGGTGAAAGCAATGACAGGAGCAGTGAACAGGGAAGCAGCAGAGATGTGGAGCAACATCCTAAGCTACATCCAGCTCTTCCTGCCAGTAGAGGTAGGTCTGAATTTGCCTCCCTTGTCTCTGGGTTCACACCTACACAGCTCAATGATACAGCAGGAAAACAAGCTTTGCCTTTTTGCCTCGTGGGTGGCTTCCAGGCTCAGAAAGATGCCTCCCAGAGCATGGGATGTGGAGCCTTGCAGACAGAGCTAGGTTGTGTCTAGCTGCTGTTGCTGGTGGAACAGCTAACTATGCTCTCCAGATCTGGAAGTGTAGTTGGAATTTTTGACTGCCAGTTGCTGGTGGAGAGGCTTTCTCAATGTGACTGTTGAAGGCTTGTTTTCCATGCTGATGTTGTTAAGTTCAAGCCCTCAGCTAGAAGTCAGATAACAAATGTCTGAGCGGAAGGAAGGACCTGTTGCGCTGGTGCCATAATGGCATGCAGAAGATGTAGGTTCAGCTTCTGGCTTTGCTACAGATTTCCTATGTGACCCTGCACAAACATCCCAGTCCATCAGTTGCCATAGCAAAACAGAGATATCATTTCCTTCCTTCCACTGCCTGTCTCCTGTACAAGCTTTGGAGGACAAACGTTTTCGCTCAGGGTTTTAGAGAACAGCACTTGATGTGGTATGGTCCTGCCTTTTGGCTGGGACCATTAACTGACTCCAATGATAAATAAACACAAAGCAGCCTTGTTCTGCAACAATGACAGCCCTGGAGTGCTGTCCAAGCAAGCCTGATCAGAAGCATATGCACTGTCTAAAGTGTTTAATCTCATATTACCAACTCCCTGGTTCGTCCAGCCCTCCAGTTATTCTTGTGTAAAGAAACAGCCAGTGCCAAAAGTCACCGAGTGAACCTGTAGCTTCCTCCCTTCACTTCATGAATGGGACATGGAGAAGTAACAGCTGCTCCTCATGCTCTAGCATCATGTTGATGCTTAAGAACCCCTAGTGAGAGCTGGTCCCCAAGGAACAAAAGTGGGACCAGCAGCCAGAACAGTGTCTCTTCCTTTAGCATGTGACAGGAGGTTCACCCTGACCTCCATCTTTGCACAGACTCAGCCATGTACTGCAGTCATCTGCGAGGTGGGGACTAGGAATGGGATCATCTCTTGTTGTGATGCCCTGAACACTGCTTTGGGTGTCAGCTGCGAGTGTGTTTCCCATGAGGTAGGTGTCAGAGTCTGTAATGTTTTAAACTGCCACAGAAAAACAACTGTAAAAATATGATCACATTGAGCCAGGAAAGAGCTTTAAAAACAGAGCATGGGCAAGTTTTCCAGACACTGGTCTCTGAGAGTGGAAAACGCCAACTGGTGCACAAGTAGCTCTGGCCTGGAATGGGGATGAAAATGCCCTGCACTCTGAGGAAACCACCTAGGAAGAACTTACCAGTGTCTGTACTGGTCAGGGGTGCTCTTGTTGGACTGTTTACTTCTTTGAAAGATTCCAGGGCTCTCTGGAACTTTTGTGGTGCATAATGCAAAGCTCTGAGAGATTTATAGTAGTGTGGGAGGGGGTAGAAATGGAGTAGTGATGTTGGCGTGGTGATGCCTTTAGCAAATGCACTTTGTTGTAAACAAGCCATAGGGCAGCTACTGCTGGTATTGGAGTGGTGTCTCTTAATGGTATGGTGGGATGTGAACAGAACAGTAATTCACAGGGAGGAGTGCCCTCCCCAAAATTACAATGTCTCCCTTTTAAGCTCCTGGTATGCTTCTAGAGGTTTTCATCAGCCAAACATTGGCACAACATTGTTTATCCTAGCTGAGGAGAACACAGCTTAAAGGGATTGTAGACCATTAGAGTTAACAGCAAAGGGGAATGTTTTAGACCCGTTTGGGGACTTTAAGAAACATATTGACTAAGGAAGCAACACTTTGATCAAGTTCCAACAAGAGCATATAAAAACCTCTTCTTGATTACAATTAATTCAATTCTGCAGTAAAGTGGGAGAGGGAGAGAAAAATGCTTACTGAAGTAATTCCTGTCAGATACTTCTGCTTCCTTTCTGACCTACCCATTTCTCTGTGTTTTCCAATGGGTAAAAGATCTCCTGCCCCTGCTGCCTGCCTGTGAACTCATCACATCAGTGACAGCCACACTCAGTTTCCCTCCATTTTCCTCCCTTTTTAGTACTTGTCCTCTTTTCTTCTTTCTGGTTCCTCTGTTTCTTGTCATTTTCTGTCTCTCCCTCTATGTGCATCAGCACCTTTTGTATTTCTGATCCTCCCTCCCCAGATGCAGTGCTGTTTCCACTTTGGTCATGCTGAATGAGGATGCTCTCATGTATTCCGAAGTGTTTGGTGTGCAGTCACTGTTCCTGTTAATTAGGGTTCCTGTAAAGCTTGTTGAAGGTCATTTCAGTGCTCAAATATTTGTGACTTGTGTGCAAAACATTCTAAATTGACCAAACACACATGACTCTCCAAATCATATTGGTAAAGATCTTCGTAAGGTCTGTGTGGATTCCATGCCAAACATAGACTTGCCACAGTCAGATCCTTTAGCGCCAAAGAGCAAATGCTCAAGGCCAGATTTCTGAGGATCTACTTGGTTGTCTAACCACCTCTGAAGTGGGAGTTTGCTTTCAGTGCCTGTTACAGCACAGTTGAATTTCGTCAGATCCCATCTGGAGTCCTGTGTGCAGTTCTGGAGCCCCCAGCACAGGAAGGACATGGAACTGTTGGAGTGGGTCCAGAGGAAGCCACAAAGATGCTCAGAGGGCTGGAGCAGCTCTGCTATGAGGACAGGCTGAGAGAGTTTAGGCTCTGCAGCCTGGAAAAGAGAAGGCTTCCAGGAGACCTTATAGTAGGTTTCCAGTATCTGAAGAGGACCCAGGGGATGGGTGGGGCGGGACTATTGACAGAATGAGGAGTAATGGGTTTACACTGGATGAGGATTTAGACTGGATGTTAGGAAGAATTTCTTTACAGTGATGGTGGTGAGACACTGGAACAGGTTGCCCAGGGAGGTTGTGGCTGCTCCCTCCCTGGAGATGCTCAAGGCCAGGTTGGATGAGGCCTTGAGTGACCTGTACTAGTGGGAGGTGTCCCTGCCTATGGCAGGGGGGTGGAACTCAATGAACTTTAAGGTGCCTTCCAACCTAAACCATTCTATGATTCTACGAATTTTTCAAGCTCTGTTAAGAACCTCTGGTTCTGTGTTTGTTGTGGATCCAAACTTCACTATGTAGGTGGAGGTCAGTCTGTATGAAAAAGGAGTTAAGAATGTAGTCACACGACAGCAAAGTGGGAAGACACCACATGCAGCTTGGTTCTTAGCTGACCCTGACAGTCAGGCAACCATTCATGCTGGCTGAGGCTACTCCTTCACCTTGCACAGGCAGAAACCAAGTTTGTATATGTTGCATATCTGATTGCAGGAAGAGTATGTGCATTTGTCTGCCTTGACAGATACTGACCAGCTTCCTGAGGAAGAGCTCTTCCTCCCAAATATCAAATACAACCTTCTTTATTTCCAAAGAGAGACATAAATTAATATTTACAAGATACAAATCACTCTGAAGAGAGAGGAATTAAATTTGTTGCCCAACCACAGGCAGACACTATGAACTTTGACTATGTTTTGCTATAAGATGAAATATATGAGTTTCAAATGAGGAAAGCAGTCGGTTAGCACTGGATCATTGGCGATGTTATCAGCCTCAGAGCCATCCAGTGTTATTTGGAAGAATCTGCTTCATTTTCTATCTGCACATCTGGGTAGCAGCTGCAGGCACATACTTCCCAGGGGCTCAGCCTAATTTGTAGAATTACAGGGGTTGTGCCTAGCTATAGAAAAGGCCTATTAGTGTTGCTCATGTTGAAAATTTAGGCCTGATGCCTTCCACATGTTTTTTGTTTTGTTTTGTTAGTCTCTTTCTGTGTCTGTAATTAACCCTTTTGGGGCAATTTCTCTTAGAGCAAGGTAACTTTTGCGTTGTTGAATTCCTGGCTAACCGTTTTCAGGAGGCCACAGCTTTGCACCGCCTCCTCTCTGAGTTTCTAATAACAGTGTCAGATGAACCGTGAACTCAGCTGGATTTTCCCTGCCTCCTCCTTTCTCTCCCTTTTAATTGCACACAGAGATCAATTTATCCATTCCTGGAAAGCAGCCACTCACACGGAAAGAGCAGTTGACAGAAGAAGTGTGTATGAAGCACATAGAGAAGAATATATCAAGCAAATTAAACCCTGAAGATACTTTTGGATGGCAGAGTGACACTGACCAGATTTGAATTGGGTCAACACATCAAGCAAACACAAGGCTTCCCTGCCTTATTTACCAGCCTCCAGCAGCAGCCTGCACCTCCTGCTGCAGGGAGCCGCAAGGCTCTATTCTGTGTCCACCGTGCAGGGAGCCACAAGGCTCTATTCTGTGTCCACTGTGCAGGCAGCCACAAGGCTCTATTCTGTCTACTGTGCAGGCAGCCACAAGGCTCTATTCTGTGTCCACTGTGAAGCAGTAGTGGCAGGGTCAGTCCTGTAACCAGCTCTGTGCAGATGGGCTCCTTGCCTCTGTAGTTCAGTCCAGTAGAGATCTACCATATCTTTATGTTCTGTCTCTAGTTCAGTCCAACTGAAATCTACCGTATCTTTGTGTTCTGCAAGTGAAAAGCACCAGAGAAAAGGGAAAACAAAATAACAACAAGCCTCAATTATTTCTCCATTTCTGAGCCTCTGGACAATATGGTCGTTGTCTGGGGTCTGACTGAGCGGGGCTTCTTGCCAGGTTAGAACCTCATGGAGAAAAGTGCCACCTACTGAATAACCACTACCACATCCTGCCCTCTTCCTTTTCTGCCTGCTGTCTAAACACTGCCACAGCTCTGCTCATCGACTCCAACAAAAGCTGACAGCTTCATGTCAGACTCGTTCTGTGCTTGGAGGAGCCCTCAAGCTGAGTTTTCAAGTGGGAAAAGCATAGCCCTTTTGTGGGAGCTGGAGGGTATTGCTCTGTTGTCATGTGGAAAGTGAAAACGAGGTGTTTTTGTAACTTTTGCTGAAGTTTTGGATCTGCTACTGGAAAAGAAATTGCAGCTGAGAAGAGAACACTTTTTGTCAGACTAGCTCTAAAAACATCAGTTTGTAAAACGAAGCCAATTCCTTTCCTTCTAAATCTGCTTCTTATTAATCTGTGTTGATCTCGGTTGTTATGATACCTTCACAGGGCCTTATTTCACTCCTGCTGTAGGGCCTGGGTTCACTGGAAGAGGCACATTTTTCATGCCAGATGATGGCCACACAACAAAGTCTGCATCACAGAAATCCTGTTGCAGTGGAAAGCAAAGACCATGGAGAAGTTTGGCACAGAGCACAGAAATGGGATTCAAGCAGACTTCATGAGATGCTGAGAAAGCTTTGCGGAAAATATCCAAAGAAAATATTTAAACCTTTTCCACTATTTTGAGTGGTAAATGTCTTTGCAGGGAAAAAAAATAATTGCAGGTTTTTAATTATTCCTCCTTTATTGGAAGAGTCAAAGGAATATATTCCAATACCTGCAGGAAGGCTGCAGAGGGACTTTTCATAAGGGTATCTAGAGACAGGACAAGGGGGAATGGTTTGAAGGTGAGGGAGAGCAGGTTTAGACTAGATCCTAGGAAGAAGTTCTTTGAGAACAAGTGTAGTGAGACTGGAATGGGTTGCCCAGGAAGGCTGTGGATGCTTCTTCCCTGGAAGGGTTCAAAGCCAGACTGGATGAGGTCTTGAGCAGCTGAGTCTAGTGGAGAGGTGTCCCTGCCCACGGCAGGGGGCTGGGAGTAGATGATGTCTAAGGTCTCTTCCAATCTAAGCCATTCTATGATCCATGGGATCAGATTTATAGGTTCTGAAGTCTGTCTTTGTGTTTGGAGGGAGCATTGTAAGAGGTCATTTAAAGAGGGAGTACATTGTCCATAGGTGCTATGCAGCTGAAGGGAAACACAAGGTCTATACGACCAACAGCTGTGCATCATTGAACTTATGATTATATCCAAACCTTCTGGGACCATTCCCCATATAGAATCACTTCCTGTATGGAATATAGAGAATTTTTTTGTTCTGTGGTTAAAAGAGATTTTGTGACCTTGATCTACACTGACTGTTGTTCAGGTTTTTTTTCATATCCCCTGTGTTCCTTTCTCTTCCATTCTCAAATCACACAAACATATGTAGAAAAGAGTTAAGCTTTTCATTTTGATTTCATTGATCCTGTGGTAATTATTTGAGAAGATAGCTACTCAATTACAGCAATTTCTTTCTGGAATGGTCCTCAAAACCTGTAGTGAAGGAAGGAGGAAATGATTTGTTTTCATCACAAAATTAATTCTTTTGAATCAGCTTTCTATTCGGGCATGCTATAGCTGGTAAATTGCTCAAACAATTTTTATTGCTTATTAATGTTATTTATTATTAAGTGATTTACCTGCTTTTTTTACAGGAACAAGGTTTATAATGTGATCATCTAAGCAATTTGCTGATAAATTTCAAGCACAAAAGTAATTTCAAGCAACTATCCTTCATTAACTGTATGTGGACTAATGATACCTGACATTCATCTGGAGTTTGTTGGACAAGATCCAAGTGCACTTTAGCCACGATTACCAAACTGAACCTGTGAGTAATTTATTAAACTCCCATAATCTTCAGTGGAGCCATGAATTCGTCTTTACTCGAGGTCTTTAAGCCTTCTTGTTCTTCTTTTTCTTAACATCTGCCCTCTTACTTTTCTCTCTCTCACCCTGAATTCCCTGGTGTATGTTTGTGGGCTCATTGCATCCCTTCAATGCAGCTATTCCTGTTCAGCAGCTTGCAGCAGTGTGACATAAACAAATGAAGAGAAGCAGAGGAATGGGTTATCAAATAACTTAGGTGCCTTAAAACCTCATTTGTGACACTTAGAAGATTATTATATCTGATTTCGATATGCAAAATGACACCACCTTGTCTTTGCATATGCTGTTTCTTCAAATCCATAGTTTTCTTTCTGGCAAACTGAGCTAATCCTGTAAGAGATGCTCGAATGCCTGAAAGCATGCAGCGGCAGGTGCCACAGCACAGACAGGCTCACACAATGGATTCAAGGCTCTTCCACCTACATTTAAGGGTAGTTTTATCCTTTATTTGGGTAACAAAAATATCACCACCAGAGAAATAAATGAAAGATGGCTCATCACATATTCCTCTTCATTGTTTATCTTTCATTCCTCATCCACTCTTTAACTATGAGCTCATTATTTTATATTCCTTCAACCGAATTTGTGCAAAAGCAATATATTCTCACATGCTGTGTAACCATCTGTGTGCTCTGGCAAGTTGTACAGTTGTGCCTTTCAGGAGGCTGCCATGATATTATGCAAACATGTCTGTTCATTTGCTGCACCATCTTGGTTACCACCTCAGCAGTGCTCTCTGTGCCAGCTTTCACATCTGCATTTCTAACTGTGTCATGTCCAGGCTTAAGCCAATTGCATTGCTGTTTGGAGAACTTCAAAATGAAAGGGAAAGAGAAATGGCCATTTAATAACCTGTGAGCAAAACTCTCTGCTTTGCTTGTCTTCGTTGTTTAACATTAGTTGATGTATGTGCAAAACTAAAAATGAAGTAATGGGAACAAATTCGACTAAGTCAGGAGAATGTTTGGAAGTCAGATGCTTTTTTTTTGGTTTAGTGAGAGCTTGCAGAAGTAGCAGAAACATGGAAATATGTGCACTAAAGCAAAGGGAGTCTCCATTGTGCAGCTTGGTAGGTTGTGCAGTGCAGCTTCTGTGAGCTGAAAAACAAATAAACATTGGGTCACCTTGTAAGGACAAACCTGTAAGCACTTGAAGTCAGTGAGGTTACTCCACTATATTTTAGCTAACACCTGCCCCTGCACACAAATAAAAGTGGTGAGGATGACTCTTTTTTTTTTATGGCCATAGTGGTCAAACTTAATTTTCTGAAAAGCTGTGCTGTCTCTACCTCATTCAACTGAATGAGGAAAGGGATACAGATTGTATCTACTATTAAGCTACAGATATTTGTTCCTACTGTCATATTGATAGTAATATTGCTTTCACTTTCCCATCCTTCCTCCCCCTCCTTTTTTTTTTTCCCTGCTACCTGCATAAATGGATGGCCTCTGCTGAGCTCACAGTCCTGCAAAACTCAGCTCCTTGAATGGACTGTCCCAAACCTTGCTCTGAGTGAGTGTTGTTTCTGGAGAGCTCTTCAGTGATGGGCAAGTGTGAAATTGTGGATTGGGTAAAGGAATATCACTCTCACCAACAGAAATAGAAGAAAAGGTTGCTGTGTGGCTTTGTGCCAAGACAGTGCTAAGCACTGGGGTTCTTCAAGACATCTCAGTGGGCTCCAGAAAACATTCTACTAATTTGAAGGAAATACAGGTAGAAGAAATGCATTTATTTTTAAGAGGCAAAGGAGAGTCCTCCTTTTGTAAATGCAACAGAAAGTCTGGATTGGTAATTTGACTAAAACATGTTTAATACTTTCCAGGTATTTGTGCACACACAAATTTGAGTAGCCTCTTTATTTTAACCTGCCAGGTAAGTTTTCCCCTTCACACTCTTACAGAGGACAATTTTTGCAAACTATACAAGAAACCAATATTAAAATTTCTTCCTTATGATAGCCTTTCTCTCCCAATCATTAACTGTGTGCTTTTTGCAGTTGTTAGGCAAGTGTTGCCCTCCACTGGGAGAGAGATAAATGACTTTAGCGAAAGGCTCTCCACTTCCCTGCTCTGTGTGTGCTTAACCAGTTCCTCACTTATTAGGACTTTTGGGAAGCAGACAGCTCTTGACACCCCTTGGAGGGCGTCTCCAAGTTGTCCCTGGGAGATTTCATCCTCGTTGAGTATCTGTTCCTAAAACCAAAACAGGCTCTCAGTCATTGTCTGCAACATGTTGGGATGTTGCTATGCCACCAGGCCAGATTTGCTGGAATCGATATGCAAATGCCCATGGCAAACCTCCAGCTTTACTGAAACTTTCCTTCTCATGTAATTCACAGCAATCCTTGAAAGCTTCCCAACTTTTTCCTGCGTTGCTATTTTTATTTTGAGTGGGAAAGGAGGAAAGACATATGACCAGTACCAGATGTAGACACCTTTTATGTAAAATTATACCCTGCTCCTCTAACAGCACACAGATGAATTAATGATCTGCATTGGCATCAATGTATGGTCTTCATTCACAAGCATGTTGTGAAATTGATTCCAAACCAAGCACTGGTATTTCATCTGGGAGAGAATGCTTTTGTTAGCTGCCTATGTGCCATGCTCACTTCCTAAAACGAAGATCAGTTCCAATTTTTCCCTGAGCTTATTTTGGGAAACAGCATTTTCTTGGCTCTACAGGAATTCACACTAGCGAGGAACTTAATTGGCTCATTAGAAAGACTAATTTGGCAAATCACATCATAATTTTTTATCCAAGCTTTACAGTTTAATTTAATTTTGAGTAATTTTCAAGACACTTGGGAAGCCAGCTGCAGCCAAGGATGTTGTGAGTGGCAGCTCCAAACAAACCGGGGAGCTGGCTGCACTACAAGAAGGGGCTTAGCGATGCTTCCTCCTCTGCAAGCAGGGTCCAGAGCACAATCCTCTGGTCTCCCTGGGGAATAAGCTCTTCTCTAGAGAAAGATCCCTCTGTGGCTAAAAGCATATGGCAACTTCTTTGTGATACCTGCATACAAGGGCTCTCCCAATAGTGCAGCTGCATCTGAAACAAAGGCAGGAGTTGTCTTGATTGTTTGTTGACACAAATGCTTCGCTTTGTCTCTGACAGGCCTTTGCAAACAGTCCCTCTCCAGCTTTCTTGTAAGCCCATTCAGGTACTGGAAGGTCACTATTAGGTCTTCTTGGAGTCTTTTCTCCTCCAGACCGAACACCCCCAGCCCCTTCAGCCTATTGGCCCATGAGTGCTCCAGTGGTTTAAATCATCTAGAAAATGTGTTTCAAGGTAAATCTGTTATAGTTTAATTAATATTGCAGTTTTAGTAACAGGCAAACTAATGAAAGAATGGCAGTCACAGAGCAAAAAAGTCATATTGTTGGGTTTGTTTTGGTTTTTTTTTTTTAATGTCCCTGTTATTTTGTTAAAGCTAAACATAGACATTAGCAATCATATTGCCTCTGCTTGAACAAACCCACCTCATTCAGCTTTGTGAGGAGCAGAGTCAGGCATGGGGAACACAGCAGACTCAATCTAGTACCTGACCATTGTAATGTGTCTAGCTCCTGAGTGCACAAGCTGTACAACATGACATATCTGCTCTTATCAGTAGGATTTTGAGGGAGTGGAGGTATACATGCACTCAAAACATTTGGCATTCTTCTGTAAGCCAGATAACATCACTCAGAGGGAGGGCATTTTGCTGAAGGAGAAAAAAAGATCTGCTTGAGTTGCAAGGTTGCTCATATGGGGGAGATGCAGTGCAGGTACCACAGAGCTCCAGACAGGACTCTTTAGGACATTCATTCCTAATGTCCTTCAGTCCATTTCTCAGAAAGAATGATGCAGTTAGTTCTGAGGAAAATGCTGTTTTCCCTGAGCATGGTAATACCCAGCTCTTACCTAGAAGCATAGGTTGCTATCCCACTCCTGAAGATTATAGAGAGCACCTCCTCAAGCCTCAGACCAACTAGCAGCATTGCCATAGAGTTTGCCCACTCTTCTGTTGTCCTGTTAAACAGGTGGGAAACCCTCTTGCTTCTTCCTTTTCAGATTGCCCAGATGTGTTGCAGTGCAATCTCCCTTGCTGTAGCAGCAGTTTGGTGTCAGAATGCCTCTGTGTTTACAACTGTTGTTCTATATGAGGATCTACTGTTCCTCCATGGTGTTCTATGGTTTTACAGGAGCAGAAAGAAGTCCTCTTCCTGTGGTGTGAGGTAAGCTAATTCATGCTGCCTTTACATCTTGGAGATTGTTGTTCTACTGAAAGCCTTCTTTGTATATTTATGTGCAGGTGAAGCAGGCAGTGTTGGAGAGCAGTGCTGCTCAGGTGTCAAGCTAGGACCCAGAACGTCCCCCAGATTTTGCTTTTACTGTGTTCTCTCTCTTGTGACTTACAAAATCCCACTGTGCCAGCATGTACCATTCAAAAACAGAAGCACCAGACCACTGCTCTCTGCATGGAAGCATCCTCTAGTACCTCTATTTTAGCCACAAGCATAACATTGAGACTCTGGTAGATCGCGGTACTTGCTCACCTGAATCTGTGAGCCACCCAATGCATGACAGCTGTGTAACCCATCAGATTTTTTTCCATATGTCCCGGTGCCCCACACCCCACAGAAAATTTATTGAGCACTGGAGTGATCTCCATCTGGAGTCCTGTGTGCGGTTCTGGAGCCCCCAGCACAGGAAGGACATTGAAGTGTTGGAGTGGGTCCAGAGGAGGCCATGAAGATGCTCAGAGGGCTGGAGCAGCTCTGCTATGAGGACAGGCTGAGAGAGTTGGGGCTCTGCAGCCTGGAGAAGAGAAGGTTTCCAGGAGACCTTGGAGTGGCCTTCCAGTATCTGAAGGGGGCCTACAGGAAGGCTGGGGAGGGACTATTTACAAGGTCTTGCAATGACAGGACAAGGGGCAGTGGGTTTAAACTGGCAGAGGAGAGATTTAAACTGGATGTTAGGAGGAAGTTGTTTGCAGTGAGGGTGGTGAGACTCTGGCACAGGTTGCCCAGAGAAGTTGTCGACGCAAAGCCATAAAGTGTCACAAGAAGAGTGCAGGAGGGGTGCAGGAGGGACAGAATGACATGTTCCTTTCCAAGGATGTCCATGGATGTTTGTTCAGCAGATCTGACAGTGCTTGTTGGAGCTTGCTTCATAGCCTGTGTGATATAGAAGATACATGAGCCCAGATCTGCTGCTAGGGGAAGCTTTATTTGGTTCAGTAAAACACAGTAACCATTTAAGTGCTTCAGGACAAGTCTCTGTGTGTTTTAAGCTAAGGATAAACACTGAGCTCAGTTAAGAAGCAAGAAGGGGTTAAAAGTTAGTAGCACACATTCTTTGGGGGAAAAAAAAATATAAGTAGGAGGGCTGTGGTACCTGATCTGTTTACTTTTGCAGCTGAGGTTTTTTCCTCCCAGGACGCCAGCTTGCCAGAGCAGTGCTCCATGCACAGAAGGTTCATTTACAGTGGCAGGCAGGCAGCTGGGCTTGAAACTCTGTTTGGTTTATGTTGTGATGGATGACTTGAGTGAATTAACAGCTTTGGTAAAAACACATTGTTTGTCTTCCCATTGACTTCCCCCTCTGCATTACCTTGCTGTCTCACCTGCCTCAGGTCCCTCTTCTTGTCTGTCCTGCTCTCCGCTTGTGTCCCCTGTCTTTCAGGACTGCTTTTCTGCCTTGGTTTTGTTGCTGAGTTTCATTTTTCCCTCCAAGCTAGTTCACCCAAGACATTAAAAATCATTGCTCCTGCTGCCTGTGGTCTGGATGGAGGCCTGCTTCCAGCCAGGACACTATTCTTACTGTGGAGACCTCAGCAGTCCAGTAATGCCCCTGGTGGGGAATAATTTGTACCTGGAAAGATGCCTTCAAACATCTTTTCCAGCTGTGTTTATCCTAAAAGGTGGCTGAAGGAGATTGCCTATATCTGGTTTAGCTCATCATGGTTTAGATTGCCACGTAGCAACAAGAGCAGCCAGCAAAATATGCCGGTGAGGTTGAGGAAAACCAAACCTGTCTCTGGAGAAGACAGTTCTGGAGGAGAATTGAGTTAGGTATTCAAAGGGTAGTCAAGCTGTCAGGCTTGACACCAGGAATCTGGGAAGCTGACTTGCAGGCTTTTTATTTTGCTGTAGGCTTCTTGTGATGCCTTACCAGGGTAACAGGAAAATGTCACTGTCCCATGGAGAAATGTCCTGGTAGGTTTTGTTTCCTCCCTTTTCTCTCCTTGTAGTACCTAGACATGCACTTTACAAGAGGACTAACTAACTTCGAGGGCACAGACATTAATTTTATCACCCTTAACTTGAGATTTATAGGACTGGGAGTTTTGAGTTCTTGATTTTATTTAATTTTTTTTTTGTTTAAATGTTGTATGTCACAGAAATATGAGGCTAAAGGGGACCTCAACAGGTCCTCTAATTGCTTCCCCAGCAGAAGGCCAGCAAGCCCATATTTCTGAGTCCTCACAGACTCAGAACTCCTCCTTGTTCTTAGACATCTGCAATGATGAACTCACTGTAGTCTGACAGTTTCCTGACTTCTCCTGTCCCAAACATGTTTGTTTTTGTCTTCATTTTCTTAATTCTTCAGTCTTCTGTGATGAAATGTAATCCCCCTTACTTATATTCATCACACGTATTGAGGATAGATTTCCTCTCCTTCCTGCAACATCCTTTTATTTAGTATCCTACCTACCTCCTGCTCTCTCATCTGCAGGCTAAGCAGTCCAAGTCATGTCCTGTTTTTTAATCCAACTTCTGTCCAACTCCAGTAGCTCCTCTTCTTTCCTAAGATGCAGCACTATGAAATTAAGCACTCAACTCCACCTGGTTAGGCTGGAAGCCACACATTCCACCTGACCCCACCATCCCAGTGCCACATTCACTTTTTCCATGACCTGCATGGATGACCTGCTGGCTCAGCCTGGCAACACTACCACATCCCTTTATCCAGCCCA
This sequence comes from Semnornis frantzii, assembly GCA_013399775.1. Lineage (NCBI taxonomy): Eukaryota > Metazoa > Chordata > Aves > Piciformes > Ramphastidae > Semnornis > Semnornis frantzii. The sequence goes on along the minus strand of VWYK01059584.1, from coordinate 85,103 downwards.
CAATCCCCTGGTTGAAATTCGTAAGGCTGCTTTTGTTCCTGTGTATTCAGAACACCTTGCACTTGTCTTTGTGGAAAAGTAGCCTCTCCTTTGCAATCTGCTCTCCAACTTCTTCGTTGCCTTCTCTTCATATCAGTCATCAATTAATGCCCTCATTCTTCCTTTCTCCTGAGTGTTTGCTGTCTGCTCTGATCCCGTGGCAATCCCTGAAAAAACCCTGGCTTCCATTTAAACACTGAGAAGAAACCAGTTTTGAGCCTGACCTATTACATTTTAATCTGGCCATGGTTGGTTGATGTGATTGCAAGAACACATGAGAGGCTTTGCTAAAGTAAAATCTTGTGTGATAGCTTCTCTTCTGTATACCCACAAGACCTGACACCATGGCAGAGATGGACACTAGGCTAGTTTGACGTTATTTGCCCTCAGCACTGGCTCGCCCTGACTGTCACTCAAGGAGCTCGTTTCAGTGCTTACCAATAGATTGTTTAATTAGATGTGCCAGTTGGGTTTTTTTGGGGTGCTTTTTGATAAATGAAGTATGCTGTCCGGCCTGCACATTCCCAGCTGCTGTGGGTTTCTCTGTGTGTGTCAGAACAATCACCATTTTCACTCCTCTGCAGTTTTCTGGCACGTTATTAATGCTCCATAGATTTCCATAGAAATGCAATTGCCAAGGGGCTCTGAGGTTTCCCAAGACTTCCTCAGGTTTTTGTGCATCTTAACCTGATTTAAAAATATCAAAGTACTCTCTAACTTGTTCTTTCTATGTTCTTACCTTTTTAGTATCATCTGAAATTGCTGTTTAATTGTGATTTACCTTTGAGTGTATAAAAAGCTTTAAATCACTTTGGTCTTCTCAATATTATTTGAGTATTATCTAAATTTGGTCTTATTTAGTGTTATCTAAAATTGCTATTTAATGGTAATTTACCTTTGAGTGTATAAAAAGCTTTAAAACACTTTGGTCTTTTCAATATTGAGTATTATCTAAATTTGATATTGTTTAATGTTATCTAAAATTGCTATTTAATGGTAATTTACCTTTGAGTGTATAAAAAGCTTTAAAACACTTTGGTCTTAATATTATTTGAGTATTATCTAAATTTGGTCTTATTTAGTGTTATCTAAAATTGCTATTTAATGGTAATTTACCTTTTAGTGTATAAAAAGCTTTAAAACACTTTGGTCTTAATATTATTTGAGTATTATCTAAATTTGGTCTTATTTAGTGTTATCTAAAATTGCTATTTAATGGTAATTTACCTTTGAGTGTATAAAAAGCTTTAAATCACTTTGGTCTTCCAATATTATTTCTCAACGACTCTTTATTGGTAACATTTTCCTTATAATTTCTTGGGTTACTACTGTGTTTGATAGAACAGGAGATGCTGCTTTTAAGGGCTCCTTTGCATCCTCTAGGATAGGAAAAATGATATCTTTTTCTCAGTGAAAACTGAGCTAATAATGCTTTTAGGAGCCAAGCTTCACTAAAAATGTCAATAGTCATGGAATAAAATGAGAGAATTTGTAACATTTTCTACATGATCAGGGAATGGAAATAAATGCTTGTAGGTCAATGTCATATCTAGGAAACAGTTGTGTATCTGGCACACTATTTGCTTATAATTCTCCATCCAGTGCTGGTGGATTGCTGTGTCAGATTGCATTTGTTAGAGAATCTGTGTGCTGTGTCAATTTTGCAATCTACAGGGGAATGAATTCCCCTAAGCCAGCTTTATGCGGAAGCAGAGGTGGGAGCTGATATTTATAATTCATCAGATTTATCAGGCACAAATATGCAGTACAGGATCCGAAGTGAATCACATCCTTTGCTGCCAGGCATGAGGGTGTATCTGAGGCTCCAACAAATGAGACACTGGTTAAATGTTATTGTTGTCTGGTGGGGCTTTGGTGTCAGTTTAATAATGGAGTGAACCAAATAGAAACTACCAGGAGTATCTGTGCAGGGAAAGTCGTGCAGGCATTGAATCTCCCCCTCAGCAACAGCACTGCTCTTCTGTGTTACTGAATCAGGTTAGCTTCAGTTAGGTGGTGTGTATTCATGTGAAGTTAGGCTGGAAACACAGCAACACATCTTTAGCAGACCTGAACGGAGAGGACAGCTTTTGTCACTAATGTGGGAAGTGACCAATTCTGATGACAGTGTCACATGCACATGTAAGATCAGGGAATCACAAGGATCACCAAGCCCAACCTATAGCCCTACTCTACAAGATTCACCTTAAACCATATCCCTAAGCACCACATCCAAACGACCCTTAAACACATCCAGGGTTGGGGACTCAATCGCCTCCCTGGGCAGCTCATTCCAGTGCCTGACCACTCTCTCCATGAAAAACTTTTCCTAATGTCCAACTTAAACCTCCCCAGTCTCAGCTTGAGGCCATTCCCCCTTGTTTTGTCTCCAA